>UYYF01004464.1:16205-73715 GCA_900618365.1 Thelazia callipaeda
ATTTTCCAGCGCCATTTTTAGTTATTTTAACATTTTCACATCTTTTTGACATTTAATTAAAAAATACAAAAGACAAAATTCATTATTTATTGCCGAAAAATTTTAGAATACCAATTATAGCAGCGTGGAAACTGTCAGAGCTGACTGATTGCAAGTAAGCGATACCAATAACAAATATACGAAAATAATTCAAGCATTGAGTGAATTTTGTGTAAACATAAAGAGAGACATAAACTTTTTCATTGTAATTTCATCTTTTACAGTTTTATGCGTTATTGTTTTCATAAAATAGCTTTGGCACTGATTTTTCAAAATAGCAAAAAATAATAAACTGTAAGAGCGCGCAATTAATTTCGCTATCAGTAAGTGCGCATTATTATTTCCTATTTTCTTCTGCATATTTACTGCATTGAATTAGTGCTTGAAATGTATATACACTATGAAATTTTCTGCAGCACCGACTTAACTCAGAAATGATCCTAATTTTTCGTCCTTTCAAGTAAACACTATTATTCATTGAGCTACTCTCACAAGAAAGCAGCAATTCCTTCTGCTGCATTCACAAGTTTTTGTTTTGAAGCCAACACATCACTTCAAAACTAATTTTATCTTTCAAAATTATCGCATCATTTCTGCTTCGTTTGGTTCTTTTAGATTACTATCAGATCACTTCAAGTTAATTTTTTATCCGATTTGATAAGTAGTTATAAAAGCACGGAAATAATAAAACGACTAATTTATTAGTAATATTAGCTTAGCAAATATAAGCGTATTAGTACTCGCTATCATACATATAAATAGTATATTACATCGTGCGTAAATGCAGATTGATAATGGTAGACTATCACATTCGGAGAGAGAACAGACTGACTAATGAGAATAGAAATTGTAAAATATCACTAAAAAATTGATTTTCTATACTTTCTTATCACTCATTTAATCAATCAATCATTCAGTTTTGAATATTATTGGGAATAATTAATTTCTATTTCCATTGCAAAATTGTCTTTGTTCGCATCATACTTACTTTCTTTTTCTTGCATTTATTCAAACGATTATTTTCTGAGAGATTTTTATCGATTTATTCACTGAACAAATGAGATTTGGGAAATTATTTGAGTGAAATTAAGACTTTCTCTATGTGTGATAAAAAATAAATAATGCTAGTGGATAAATTGATGCATAAGAAAGTTTAACAGTGTAATAACGGATGATATGGTCCATCATTATCAATCACCATGTTGAATTTAATAATTAGGAACGAAAAACAAAACAAGCAAATTTTTTATCGGCTTAAGTTAAATTGGTCAATTTGTTAACTAAATCCCCACTGATTATCATTTATAGAAAATGGCAACAAATACCAGAAATATATTTCAAGTTGCCTTGATAATGATAGGCTCAATGATAGTAAGCATGATCTTCAGTATATCTTTGTAATACAGTTTGCAAAATATAAACTTGAAGAGTTTTTCGAAAATTGAAATTGATGCAGTATTAGCTAGAAAATGAGATTAGCAGAAATTTCATGGATTTTTAAATTTCTTCCTTCGACCTTTCATCCTTGCCTCTTCTTGTATTCATTTTGTGTTAAATCATAGCTCTACTTTCCTAGACATAATACTCTGTTTGTTATTTTCGACTGCAATTTAGACTTTTAAAAGCGCTTTCATTATTTGATCTATGATATCCTAAGCCTACACTTATCTTTATCTCATATCTCTTGAAATATGCAAAAAATTATCGTCTCTTGCTTTATTCCCGTTTAAGCAGCAGTATTCCTCTCAATAGGCCAAAGGGAAAGATATTTCTTGGCTAGCTAAGCACTTCTAGCTCTACTGCATAGCTTGGGATATCCCTCTCATCGCTTAGTTCTCCGTTTATAAACAAAATATTCTATGCATCAGTGTCAGTACTTGTTTTATTTTTCCATCTTGGAATATTCATTGATACATTTATTTTTTATCATTATTTGCTGTTTTCATTCATTTATTTTTGCCACTTTTGATTTTGACAGTTGCCAATTTCTATATCTTTTTTCATATTACTTCATTTAAGGATACCTGTCTTTCAGCTTGCAAATATCCTTTCATATTAATTGACGCTTGTGCTAATTACGTGTTACAGTATGTATTAATATATAAAATATAATTTTTCCTATATTCTGCCTTCTGCCTGCTCAATGATCATCATTTTCACAACTTTGCTTAACTCTATTGATTTTACTTCATGATAGAATAAAGCTTTGAAATGCGAACATCCATTCATGCAAAGCTAAGTGAGCGATCCTTTGCAATTGAATTGAGAATGGAAAAATTTTTGGAATTGACCTTGAGATTTATGAAAATTATAAAGTGAATGAAGTAAAGCAATATAAAGGCATAAAATTATTGCAGATTTGGTAAAAGTATTCATCTTTGTGCTCTTTTTTGAGAGAAAAAATGTGGTAGTTTTGCGTGATATTACAGGTCACAGCATTTGAAACAAGTATGCAATGATGTACAATTTTAGGCTCAAAAATGTGGACTCGAAGATTAAAAAAAGCTGAGAGTAAAATAATTTAACAATAAATTGAAAAATTAAAAATTTGAACAAAAATTTTCCATGTTTACGGCTAAATGTTGCTAATACACATCAATTTGAGGCTATTTTTTGCTTGCATTTGATGTAATAACTTTATTAACAATCCTCACGTCGATATAAGTTTGCTTGCGTGCTCATACATTCGGCTATATCCTCACTCTTTGCAATGATTATGTCATTTTTCATGTCAGGTAATCTCCAAATCTCCATTTTCGTTTCGTTTTTTGCTTATTCATTCTAATTTAGTTACTTATTTTCTATAACGGAATATTTTGTTAATCAGTGCTTATTTCGATTGCAAATAATTATGATTTGTCGTCTTAAAAACGGACTACTCTAAGCAAATTAAGAAGTATGCAATGAGTTTAAATACATTTATCGTTTTTTATAACATCTTTTTTTTTATTGCCATAAAGAATAGCCTCAAAATTAATGCATAAATTGAACATTTGTAAAATCACAAATCGAAGATTGCAAGTAATTGTATTACTTATATAGCACTCAGTGTTACTTTCTGCAAGTTGTCATCAATTATAAAACCTCTGTGTGATGTATGCCTTGAATGTATTACCAATACCATTACCACTAGCTATCAAGCACTCACTTTTTTGCACACAAATGCGTATGTTTTTCAAAACGAAAAATGCCAAAACTGTTTGATTCATTCATTTTTTTTATTTGACTGTTTTTCTGTTTATTATTTTTTACTTTGTATTTTTTGATTTTCGATCAATTTTCTGTTAGAAATTGCTTCATAGAGAATCTAAATTTTTCATTATAAAAGTTTCACATTTTCTACATGCAGTAATTGTTACACATTAAGAAGAAAACTAAGTTTAGAATCAGAAGATTAAGTCATCAGACACCACGCATTTCTTCAAATCCTTCTTCAGTGGATTATTTGTTAAGGAAGATTTGGTCAGTGAATTATTTGATAAAAAGCTTTTCTCGCAGTTATGGCTTTCTAGTTTTTCTTAAAACTTTTTGCTTTATTCATAACAAATATGTACTGTAAGTTTGCTCTTTCTACTTTATTCTCCATCTTTACAGATTTTTGGTTTGTTAGGCAAATTTGGTTACATCTAAAGCTTTGAAAAGAAATTTTATCAGTTTATAAATAATTCAAATCAAATCAAATTTCTTCGTTCTTATTATGCTGGCAAATTATATTTTGAAGATTTTCTTTTCTTACTAAAAATTTCAAAGATAACCAGTAGTTTTATGCTATGCAAATTTTTTCGCAGTCAATTTTAATATTTTCGTGAAAAAGTTTGAATTTTAGATTTGCGTGATAAAGACTGCAACTTACTTTACTTATTTTAAGTTTGGGATAAGAAGTAAAAAGTAAAATAAAACTGGATCTATCGATAGGAAAGAAACTAAGTAGTGAAGTGCAGTAAACTGAGCTGTCCTATAGCACAAGCAACTACTCATAATTTCACTCTTTTTCAAAGTTAAAGTAAGCAAGGTAAGTTTATTTTTTCTATCTCAAAGGTCATATTCCAGCTTTAATTTTGTAAAGTGAGTTTTCGCTATTTTCATCGATCTAATGTGATTATTGTTTTATTATTTTTAGAGCTTACCTTTATCGTTTAAGTATTAATAAAATTTTCTATTTGAATGATTAATAATTTTTTGTTTAATCTTACCAATTGTTTTTCATATTCATTTAAAACCTCAAGTAAAAGTTGAGTTTATATTTCTGATGATAATTATAATATCTGCTGATCAGAGGCATGTAAATACAAGTATTACCACGAATATTTTTCTGCATTTTTTCAGTGGTCAGAATTTTTCAAGCATTTTTTCGAAGTAAGAGTTATTTTTTATTTTATAAACGTTAAAAATGGATGTGATAGTATGACTGATGAGAAGAAGCTTTTTGCAGTGTTTTATATTTTTGTACTGCTCTAAATTCGTAAAGAATGAATTTGTAAATTTAATTAAAATAATAGCGTTGAGTGCATACTGACAGTGATAATCACAATATTTAACAGTGACAAGAAGTTATTAACGATAGTAAAATCTATCCCTTATATCAGTCATCAATATTTGATGATGATGATAAGAATATTTTTAAATTATTAAAACTATCGTTATGTAGAAAAAAACAGAAACAAAGGCGAATAGCACCTGTTTTCCCTTCCGTTCAGTCAATTTCAATCTCATCAACAATTTTGAATTTCGACGAGTGAAGCGAAAATATATTTCTTCTCCTTTTGTTTGTTTATTTTTTATTGCAAACTTTTTTATTGAAAATGCTAGCAATAAGTTATGAAGTTAGCATATCACTGGATCAAAAGGTTAGTCAAAGATTGCTCTAATTTTTCTAATCACTTTGATAAGTAATCAAGAAGTTGACAAAAATTAATCAGTTTGACCTAACCTTTCCTAAATTTTTTTTGTAATTGCAAAACTTTCGCTTATCACTCTGTCTTTTATCATTTGGACATTACTTACTTTTTAAAAAAGTCCATGAAATGTTTACTAAGATCATATATGCATGTATATATGCTATATATATTGTTAAATTCTTTACTTTCTCATTTCTTAATTTCAGGCTCCAAAAGAGTATTATTTTCTGTATATATAGCAGTGGCGTTCTTTTACTTCATTTTCCAAGCAAAGTTTCTAAAAATAGTTAGCCGTTTGTATGCTTTTTATCTTATTAATATTCTAGAAATAATATTTCTTTTCATTTTTACCTAGCCTTCAATTAAAATTTTTCAATTCTATCTCTATGATTTGATTATTTACCGATTTTGAAAGAAATAATTTTTATTCTCAGTCTTTAAGTTTTTGCTTTTTTAAATCAGATGCATAGAAAATAAGACTGCTTGTTGTTGAAGCAAACATTCCTCTTAATAAGGATCTTTAACTAATTTCTTTACATTCTCATTTTTTAATTTCAGGCCTCAAAACATATATATAAGCAATTGTATGAATCTAAATAATGTATTCTTGAAGTAACTCAATCATCACATATAGTTAAGGTTATAAAAATAAGTAGAGCAATTTATACATTTTTGACAACTGATTGCATTGCATTTTTTGTTTTTGATTCCGCATTTCATGTTATTACACAGAAGGCAATGAAATTTAAAATCACACATTGATATCGATAATCCTCATTGATATTCTGATTTTATCGCTTAAAGTTATCACTTTAAGCAGATATCTAATCTTAGCTATAAATTAGCCTGCATGTGCACTACTGGTAATAAGTTTTTTTTTCATCAGAAGATTAAAAACAAATCAGACTTCCTCGTTGGTAATTTGTTTTTGTGTTGTCATGTAAGGACGCTGTGTTTAAAACATGTCTAGTACCAATAGTTTTAATTATTATAATGGCAATGGCAAATAATATGAGTAATGAGAGCGAAAATGAACAAATTAAAGCTTTGAAATTCACGCTAGAAAAGTGTCCAATCCCTTTATATTCAGTTTATTTCTCACAGTATCTATCCTCTGTACTCTATTTAATTTATAAGTAATGCCATTTATTTTCTCTTATCATTTTTTTCTACTGAAAAGAACTGATAATTTTTTTATTGCTACTATGATAAAGTGCTAACAACAGAAAATATTGTTCAATTGAGAGTTGCGTTTATCATTCTGCAAGTATGCTGCCTTGTTTTAATTTTAAATTCACAATTTAATTCAGTGGTAGTTAAGCGCTATTAGTAATGTGTTAAATTTATAGTCTAGCGTATGATTTCTGGAAAAGAATCAAAGTAATAAAAAAAAGGCAAAATTTTGTAAATAAAATGGCAGCAGTGAATATTAAAGTTCGATTTCACTCTCTAAATCAAATTTTCATTGACTTCAACTCTACTTTTTATCACAATGCAGATTTTCACGATAGTTCCATTGCAATGTTTCACTGTTCTCGAAACATTAAAACTGTCGTAACGCAGTGTAGTACGCATTATTCATGTAACTATATTAATATTACTATTACCATTAATATTTATTACTGTTTTACCACGATTATTGTTATTACTGTAATAAATCATCAAAAGTAAGTACTAAATATTAAAAAAAAGCGTTAAGATAAAGTTAGTGCATAAAATATCATGAAGAGCTGTTATCCATGTAACATTTTAAAATGCTGAACACTATTTTGGGTGAATTAAGATTATTATGACTAAATTATCATTCTAATTGGCATTATATGCTATAGTTATTTTTCTAAAATTCATTGAGATCATTGTGTAACAAACAGTCATCGATGCAGTTTCTGATCATTAAGTTAGCATGCTGGTTTCAACTGGTATGAAAATAAGCTGTTAAGCAAATGCAAACATTTTAGAATTGTTATCAATAGCTTGTTTTCTTTTTCTCTTTGTTTACATCATTTCAGCTCTAATATATGCATCAACTTACCACTGTTTTAAATTTGAACTTATTTGAATTGGAAGGAAAAAGATTTTTTCAAGTACGAAAGTATGCAATTCTTTTGTGTACAAGAAAAGTGCATACAAATTGACATTATGCGTGAAAATCATCATTTATTCGTGAAACATCTCTGCTCGTCACGGTCATAGAATATGCAAATTGGCAAATGCATTCATGTGTGTTTCATCCAAACTCTCAGAAACGAATTTCTGAGTAGATAACTTATTGTTTATTTTTATTTTGTTTATCTTTTTTCATCAAACTGAAGTATTTTTTCAAGCAAACTATTGAGAAAGAAACGTACAGTTCTTATTGTAAAAGCTTACTCAGCAAACAAGTACAACTAATTTATTTTTAGTTATGTATGAAAATTTGTGTAGTATGTAAATCTCTACGAATAATTTTTCTAATTATTGAGTTGTTGGGAAGAAGTAAACTTGCCTTAATTGCTGTGTATAAATTTTAAAAAAGATCGATACTTTTGAAACAAAATTAAATAGGTGATTAAGTGATGCTCTGGTTGATGAAATGAAGGGCTATTGTGACAAATGGTTCTAATTACAATTATAATGACTGTGGTAATAACGATAGTAGTGATAATTTTCATCAAAATTTTTGTTGTTTTTCGAGTTTGCTTTCAAAAATTTAAATATATATATATATAATACATATATATAATACAGACATGTACACACACACAAACAAACCGCTTTTGAAAGTATGTGAATATGCGGTCAGATGGCTATCGTGTTGTCAGTCACGGCAAGTGTCGCGGCTGTTCGAATCGAAATGTGAAGTGTCAATTTGAACAAAAAAAATATGATATGCAAAAGCACACAAAGTTTGCATTACTGCATGGCAGCTGCTTAATTTCCCAGCCTTTTCGTCTTCTCTCTTCATTTTGTCTCATATATTTTCCTGCTACGTACGTAGAAGCAATAATGGCCTCTAAAGTTTGCACTCTCATATTACAAATGTCACGTAACAGTAAGCATTCATTTTCTGTTTGTATAAAAATTTATAGCTTCGAGTAAGCACTTGCTGTTGCTATCTTATTGGCAATATATAAATGTCATTATGAAAATTTGCTATATGTTGAATAGAGTGTTTGATTTATTCATTTTATATTTGCATACTTCTCTCTAGTGATGATGACCTTTAACTTTTGCTTTTTAAATGAATGTAACTCTTGATAAAATTTTTTTTTAATCGATCAAAATTATTCGATTCTAATGCTGAACATTCTCAGTTGATTGATTGTCCAAATTTGCATTTATTCTTGTTGCCATGACAGAAGTTTGATTAAAAATTATCTTCTTTGAAAATACTAAAATTGCCAAATTTCTTCGAGTAAACAACAAAGAATTGTAAGTCAGAAAGCGAAATAACGGAAAAAATTTCGTTCTTCATGATACCTTGTTTGAAAAAATTTTGTGAAAAAACTTTACGCCTTGTCCTTCCATCATTTATTTATAAATTTGTCACTGTTTATGTACTCCTTCAGATTTATTGTTTCCATTTAATATCGTGGCCTATGTGACCACAAGTAATTTGAATGTCTGCGTCTTACTTGTGCTAAGAACTTACCAAAATTTCATTTGTAGGAATATATTTGCTTATTGACCAGATTTTAAAAATAATATTTTGATTTGGAGATATTTAGTACATTCTCTTGACAAATTTAAGAAAGTTTTTTGTCTCATAATTGGTCCCTTTTGCAAATTTCACGAATAGAAGTAAATTGCACACGCGAATTTTCACTTATCAAAATTGCCTTTTGATGAATTATATATCACTCAAATTTTTCAGCAATCTTGTACAGAACTTTATGTATAAAGTCGCTTCTAGAATTTGCAGCACAGAAAATCATTTTAATCGTAATTAATAAACTGCATGTACATCAAGATTGATTCGATAATTCTATAAGTTTATGTGTATAACAGCAGAAACTTATAATACAAGTGAATTTAAGATAACGTGGTCGAGGTTACGTGTTTATTGTTCGTACGTGAGCAATTGTCAGGCTACTATGTAAATAATTTAAGTTGTGTAACATGAAGAGAGTGTTTCACAAAATATATACAATTAGTGAGTAAATATAGTTTGTTAATATAAGATATATCATAAAGTTATTTTATGAATTAATTAAAGGCTTTTGCTAAAGGAGTAAATAATATGCTGTAAGGTTATGCAAATATGTCAAAATGATCCACGTTGCATAAAGGTAATTTGAGATTGAAAGAAAATCAACTGCTAGCTTTTTTTCATAATTTCGTTCTTATTACTGGCTAAAAAACAAAAACCACTTTCCTTTTCTTATTAAAAACACTTGCATTAAATGAAGGCAGTCACATTTGCAGATAATGGATACTAAAATATTTCTAACCATTATCAAATACTGCTAATGTGTAAATGGAAATGATAAATTAATCATGATTTACGGTTGGCTATGAAGAGGTTCTCAATGTTTTACATTAGAGCACTATTTATTAAATATGAATGAGAAGTAAAACTTAGAAAGAGTTGCGTAAATCAGTTAAAAAATTTTACTTTCTTGAGGACAAAAATTTTAATACGTTGGAAAGTTGAAGCTAACTTTTATTGCTTCAAGTTTTTTCTTGCATCAGTTCTGACTTAAGTCCTTTTTTTATATTGCCATTATCTCTCTTTTCGTCTGCAGTACGATTGTGTTGAATGAAAGTTAGTTAAAGCTTTTTTTTCCACCTTTTGTTGATAAACTTGACTTGAGTAGTTCATTCGAAACTTCTTGCTACTGCAATAGAATAAGAATAAGTTTTCAATCAAATTTGAATTCAAACTAGCATTTGGAATTGTTATATTAGCTGGCGACACATCAAAATTGAGAAATATTTTGGCTTGAGCTCATTGTATAATTTTCATTTTGTTTTTAGTTGTTCTAAAGCTTAAAAAAATAATTTATGACCATTTTCGCATATTTATTTGAGAATTAGTTTGAAAATTATGCAAAAAATTTTTTAACGTTTTTACGAGTCGATCGCTAACATTCATTACGAGTCGATCGCTAACATTCATTACGAGTCGATCGCTAACATAAAGCAGTAGTAATCGTTAATGAATCGTTGTCTTAAAAAGAAAATATTTAAGAGTTCTGCGAAAACGGAGATTTTAGTGAAACTGAAATGTTTGAGCTAATCCATCAATAATAACTTGCAAATGTGAGCAAAAGATTTTCTCTGGCTTTTAAAAGAAAATCAATGCTGCAGCATGCAGTGTATAAAATTTTTTGTGTATTTTAAATAGTTATTATGTTGATTAAATAATATCAACTTTTAATGCAAAATGAAGAAAAAAATGTAAATGCAAACTTAGTAGTGAATAACTTCTCTAATTCTAAATGAGAGTTGCAGTTAAAATTTAAGGATTTAAAAACTAAGAGTGAGTACTGATTAGTTAATGATTAGTTAGAATTCAGAAGTAAAAAATGCAGATACGTTTGAGAAATGAGAAAGTTGTTGAGTTAGGAAACAAATAAGTAAGTAGGTAAAGTAATTAAATTGACAAGTTTAAGAAAGGCACTGGAATAACAAAGCATTACATCTAATGGCTGCACTTCATAATTGCCTTACAGCAATTTATTTTCTACCACTAAAAACTTTTAAAAGAATCTTCTTGCAATAAACTTGAATTGATAGAAAATGAAGTAAAGTTGAAGAAAATTTTTTAAAATACGTCAAGTGCAGGATAATTTGAAATATCTCTCGAAATTGTACTTCATCCGGGATTAGGCATTCAGTACTAAATCTCATAGTGATTAAAGTAATATCACTGGAACTGAAAATAATCTTAAGATCTATCACTACAAATTTAAGATTGATTCTTTTGCAGTCTTTTCATTTCAATCTTTTCTATTACTGACGATTGAGCAAACTGCCTCCTATCAGTTCAACTTTTTTTTCCATTCTCTTGCACTATGGCCTCGAAATATGACTGCAAAATATAATTTTATTTTATTGCTTTTTGAGCATTATTCTGTTAAAATTACGACAATTCTTTACTGTTATAAAATTTTGCTTCGAGTATGGATTGCGTTTTGAATATCTCGTAGACAGTGCTGAATTCAAATTTCTTATTAACAAACAAAAGTTTAGCAAAAAGTTTTTTGGAAAATAATTCTCATTTTTTACTCTTAAATTGATCGTTTTTGAATGAAATACATCTCTCCTTGGAAATTGGTATTTTTTGATGACATTCATTGCTCACAGCATTCATCGTTTCCATTTTAACATTGTGTTAACTCTTGTATGATTTATAGAACACGATAGACTTTGTAATTATTGTTACCGATCCATATCCAAGTTTGAATAACTTTTGGATTTAAATGAGGCGTAGAGAAAATAGACTTTGTTGTTGTTACTTAAAGCAAATTGTTGATTATATCCCATTATTTTAACATACTTCAATACTTCAACTAGATGAAGGAAACGAAACGATTGTCAACAAGTTTGCTTCTATCTTTTTGGCACCTGAAATTTGTTCACTTCAGTATAATAATAGAACAGAGAAAGTTAGGTAAATAATACCTGATACCTGAGTTGTGCATAAGGATAATTGATTACTAGTCTTTTATATAATATTAATTTAACAATACAATAATTTGTCTGAGCAAAAATTTTTATTCTGTTTACATCTGTATCTAAATAATACTTCTGATAGCATTAAAGCATATTATATTTTGTTATTTTGTTTACAGTCAGTCAGAAGCTTTTACTGCAATTGCAAATCGATTGCTTTAGGACTAGGATAATTATTTATTATTATTATTATTATTATTTTTTCATAGATATACGGATGGAAACTCTTCCGAGTTAATGTTCAGAGCTATCTGCAATGACGAACGTACTTGTACTTTGAATGCCGTAAAGTCAAATATCTTGAAAGCTTACTTAAGTTTTGCCAAATCTTCTGAAATTTTGTGATCAATTTGGATATAAATTTAATATGCATAATTGAAATTTATGCATAAATTAAGGTTAATATTGGAAAAAAAATTAAATTGATTTTGTTTTATTTTGATTATTGAGACGCTCTCCAAACCATGTAAATGTTGATCAGAATCATTTTTTAAAATATGAAAATGGAAGTCAGAAGAAGACTGTGAAGCTATAAATCATTGAATTTGGTTTTATTTTGATAAAGACAAAGAAATTCTTTATTTCAAATTTTAATTAGTTGTGATAGCTATAAATTTTTCGCAGAATAAAAATGCTTAAAAATTATTTGTGTTCGGAAAGAATTTTTCAAAGCAATGTAATGTAATATAAAAATTTTATCTTTTAATGTTTTTTCGTCAATACTTTCGTAGATAGATGTTACCATTTTTTTAATCATCGAAAAACTACATTTATCTTTTATCGTTCATTTTTTATCAGTTTTTGCTCTGCTAAGATTGGACTGCATCTCGAAATTAGCATTAAACACATCTGAATGCATTGCTTGAAATAATTAGTAAGTATATTCTGGACTAAGAGTTGCAGTCAACTGGAATGTCAAATGGTTATATTTAGTCATAATTATTATCGGCGAAGAAAGATAAAATAAAGAGTATTTTATTTCAACATATTCTGCTATGTTTTTCAAATTTGTGCTTTGCGTAAAGTAAGTAAGCAGTATTTGTGCTGATATAATGAGAAAAATGACTTATTGCTATTTATCAAAAATTGTGATAGTTATTATGAGTTATGTCAGTTATTTACTTATTTGCCTCTCTGTTACTTTATTCATTCATTATTTTCCCTTGTAAACAAATACATAAAGGAATAATGAATAATGAGTAGTTTGCTGGAGAATGCTTCTTCAAGATGAAAAATAATTTGCATGCTTTAAAATTATACATTTTCAGAGAGATTATATGTAACTTTCAATCATTCAAGAAAAGCGTAATCATTTTCATCGCTTTAGCAGTATATTTATGAACATTGAGTAACAATAAAATTTGTCAACACTATCTCATTGCTTGATCATAATGATAAAACTGTAACCATTATTACTATCACTTGCAATGTTAGACACAGTAGTACCTGGTTATCGTTGATTTGTTTCTTTGTTCAGTTTTCTTCATTTCATTTTCTTGTTATAATTTTTCTTCACCTTACTAATAATTGATAGATCTTATAATAAAGTTTATTTTTTTGCACATCTGTATTTGCATGATTATGTGTGATATCATTTGTTTTAAAATCATTTTTATCATCACAAACTGTAGTCTTAGTAACGACTTTTTTGCAGCTTCTCTGTTGAGTATCGTAGTTACCCACTAATGGCTTTATTGTCTTTGTTTTTCTTATCATCATCGTATTGCTGTTATTATTACCATTTTCGTTGTGGCTTGTCACTTTTTCTATTACTGATAGAAATTTAACGTGTACTGGCTTTCGTTTTCAGAACACACTGTAATTTCTCAAATCTGCTTTGATCTGATCTTCTGAATGCATTTGAATATTCATTTGTTACAAGTAATACAGACTACAATATAACGAAGCATTAGAATAATATTACTATTTTAAGTTAACCAGGTCCATTATTGGGCTGATCCCGCATTCATAATGAACTGATTCATTAAAGAAACGTAAAAATCTGACGCTACTGCAAATATGCTACCAATATTACCATGAATTCATGGAGTTTTCCTTTCTCTCCAAATTAGCAATTACAAGTATGTGTTGTTAAAAAGTGTAAGATTTTTTCATTATGTAGCACCATTTTTTGTCATTATTACTATTTTCTGCATATAAAAATCCACAAACAAGACATCTGTGCATTTACTTCGTACAGTTAACTACAAAAATATAATTCTCATTATTTTCCCTTGTAAATAAATACATAGAGGAATAGTAAGTAATGAGTAGTTTGCTGTAGAAAGCACTTTCAAGACGAAAAATAATTTGTATGCTTTGAATATTATACATTTTTAAAGAGATTATATGTTACCTTCAGTCATGCACAAACTCTGTTAATCAATTGTGTAAGAGCATATGAATATGTGCGTGCATGTGTGTATAGTGTACAATAATATTTTTTAAAAGAAAACAAGAAACACAAGCTTGTGTAGGAAAGTGGGGGAATGAATTGAACCAGGAGGAAAATGACGAAAAAGTTGAGGTATAGATAAGTATGAGTTAAATGGTTGCGTATGCAAAAGCGTCAGTGATGATTACGTTGTTCCGCATAGTAAGCATTATTTTATTATTTTCTGTAGTTTGTGTTCTTACAGTTTCTGCTAAGTAGTTATTTCTACTTTACAAGCAACAACATTGGTTGGTTTTGAAGTTTTCTTCAACTAATCGTTTATTATCGCCTGTTGAAGTATTTATGATTTTTTTGCAATTATTTGGATTGTTGTTGATTTTTTTGAGAAGTAGTTAGCTACGAAGAGCAGAAAATGTTTCCATTTATTTGCACCCATAAATTGCACATGCAAATCAAATTTTGAAATTTTTTGAAAAGTTTCGCTGTTCGATATTTATGTAGCTACAAATTAAGGTTTATAATAAAATTCAAATTAATATTATCTGAAATGGTTTTAGACTAATTAATAACATTTTTTGTGGTGTAGAAAGAAATTAACTTGTCTGTTAATTTGTCATTCTCGCATATATTGACATGAGAAATTGAAAGTTTCGATTTCGTTAGAAGCAGCATTAGTAAAGAATGAAAACTTGAATTTTTTAATTACTATTTGTGTTTAACTTTTAGTAGCCATCTGTCTACTTAGTAATTTCATACAACCAATAGTAATATTTGCGTATATGCCAAGGACTTATAATTATGCACAGAAACGAGACAGATTCTTCTTCAAATATCGACACATGGCATATAGTAAATGTGATGATGCATTTCTTTGTTAAATTACGCAAATTTTGCAAGAAGCTCAAATAATGAATTATTCTTTTAGAATTAGAAGTGGAAAAATGATGTGAATAATTAAAAGCAAAATTGGAGCGTGAAACCTAAAATGGAATTAGAGGGAAAGGAGTGGCATTGATTGTGTAGTTGAAATTTTTGATGTTAGCTAGATTTCCTACATAAATAGTACTGTACAAGAATGATTTCGCTTGCTGTGTATTCATACTTTGCTCCACTCTATTTCTCTCCTAACAATAATCATTTTGACTTGATCTTTGTTCAAAATTGAAAATCAATTCCCAAATTTAATTTTGAGCTGCATTCACTCTAAACTATTTAAATAATAACAAAAAAAAACGCAATTTAAGATAAACTATTTGTAATGCCATAGAAATGAAGAATTCAGAGAATGAGCATTGGCAATAAGCTTAGTTATTTGGTCATAATTTTTTAGTAATTTTTTTTAATTGGTCGACAAATATATACAGTAAAAGGATCTTGCGATTTTGTAACAACTCACATTCACTACTTACGCAATCTTATGTTCTACTTTTTTTTTATTCCGTACAGTAATATTGTATATTACTGTAATATTTTATATTACTGTACAGAATATTGTGAAGTTTTATTTATGAATTGCAACTCTATCTTTTTTTTTCTACGCTAACATAAATAAAAACTCCTTAGAGCAACACCTGTGAGTGTGCCTAACTTGATCTCAATTGATTCATTCTATCAAGGTCAAGGTGAAATCAACTACTACTGAGTCATGATGGTATTGCGACCATCTCTTTTACTGTCCGTTTGTATACATTAAATGTCGTTGAGCGCAAGTTCAGGACCGGAAAAAGGAAATTGCTCTCTACAGTTGCTTGCGCCTCTCTGTACTACTCTTCAATTTCTACTGTTACTAGCAAACTTCACGTAATATCTTACGCACTCGAAAAACTAGGAAATATATTGCATGCGGTTGTTGTTCCATACAGAAATATGAATGATATCCATCCCTGACGACGCAAGAACGCATTTCACAGGCATTCTTTTATTTCATGCATTCAGCTACTTCTTCTCAATCGTTACTTGACTGTTCTGACTTACTTATTCATACAGAAAGATGATGTACGTGATCGTGATCGGAGTGTATTTGATTACATTTCGTATTTTCTATGCTGCTGCCAATTCTGTTTGAAAATCGTATTTTCTTTTGAGTCAGATAAAATCATGCATACAGTTATTGACCAATGAGATGACCATAAGGGGATTGGAAATTATAATCAGACAATCGATTAGTACAGCATAGGAAAAATCATTGCTGCTAGGGCGAAAATCGAAGGATTGCAGCCGAAATCAGCTGCACGCAGATGTTTGCCTGCGTGTCAGCAGAGCAGAGGTGAGTTGGGAATTGCCCAGCCTATACTGCTTGCATTCAAATTTTGGTACATAATTCGCTATGCATTTCCAGTACGTTAGTCGGTCAGTCAGTCAGTCAGTCAGTCAATCGTCCATTCATTGATTTATTAAATCACCAAAACCAGTCCTACATTCAATCGGTAATTCGACTCTCAAACAAACCTGCCCAACAGGAGAAAATAATGAGGACTCTGCATATCTTACAATATTCCTCACTCTCTCCAACAATTTACATTGTCAAAAATGATGTTAATGTTGTTTAATTGATTATGATGTGTTTGTACTGTATGGTTAGTGAAATAAAAGGGAAATCCGTTAAAATATCTTCCAGAGTTTGTAAATCCGAGAAGTTATTGATTAGAAGACTTGTTAGATGACAAAAAGTTATAAGGGAGATAAATTGATTATTGCGTGAATGATCTTCGTGGCTATTAAAGAGAGAGATGAGGGAATGAAATTCATAAACGAAGCAAGCTTAAGTGATTTACTATGGAGGTAGTAGATGAATGAATGGGTAGGGGAGAAGCTTGCAATTATTATTAACATCTAATTTTCTTGCTAAGACCTTGTTTACCAAGTTCTTTATAGCAAATAGCTCACTAATAAAAAACCAAAACATTTTTGTTTTGCTTACTTTCGATTTAAATTAGAGCCAACTTTGTAAAGGAGTTAGAAATTTTGTCCTTACCCTTGTGAGCAATTAATACAAGTTCGAAAAAGAAACCTTAAACTATTTTCACTGGAAATAATTATCATTCAAAGTTAATGTATGTTTTATAATATTTTTTAGATGGAATATCAGTGTCATTAGTGGCATTGTTATTGAAGTTTTTTAGTTTTGCTTCCTATTTATTCGCGTGAGTTTCAGTTGCTGTCGATTTTCTGTAAGATTTACTCTCAGAGTTTCGCCCTGTTCGACTAGTGTTGCTGTTAGATTATTTTGCATTATTATTAGCAAAAAGTCAGTGTTATTTGTTAAAATTGTTAAATTAAGCTTGTAGTAGTGTGAAACAGCAAAACATACACAAATGATATGAAATTATTGCGCTTAAATAACTGAGAGTCATGTGAATATCTTGTCTGCGCACTACTAGTTGTGGGCCGTATAACGAGTAAGTTAGAACAGGGATTTATGTGGCGTGAAAGCAAAATTGAATGGCAGTTACATTTACTAACAGTTTATTGCAGTAAATAAATAAAATAAGTAAACAAATAGATGTTTTCTTCGGTAGCGGTACCCTACTTTCTTCAGTTTGCCTTACATCCTAAAGTTGGTAATCATTCCTTCTGACTCACCACTTACGAACTGGTTTCTCCCAGTCTTAAACATTTTTTTCAAGAAGCGATTGCAAATTGCGGTTGAAAGCAAAAATTGCTAGCGTGTATCACACTAGCCAGGCCAAGTGCTCACGTGACTGCAAGTAGTTTCTGCGCATTACAGAATCTCTAGCATTGATTTGTTATTAAATCGTACAAAACAACTAATTCAGCCCGCGAACTACTGAATTGGGTTCTGCACTTCACTTATCAACAACGTTCTAATTACTATGTATATATATTGTTACTGCACACAACACGATCAACATATATTTCAAACGCTTGACACTATTCCACGTAAACATCAAAGTAAAATATCGATTTTTCGGCAAATGAATAAAAAGTTTATTCGATAATAGACTACATGAATGTTTGTATATGATAAATGTAGCAGGTAAGGAAGAGTATAAAGTTGTTTGGGCAAAATAGTGTTGTGGTGTGGGAGCAAGTATGAAGAAACTCTGCATGAATATTAATGTCCTTCTGAATGCCATTCTTGTGATATAGGAATGGAAGTGAACTTTGCCCTATTCCCCGACACAAACATTCATTCACTTGTTCAGAAGGACATTAGTATTCATGCAGAATTGTTTGTATATTTGAATCTTTACTTGCACTCAGTTCTCACTACACTCTTTAAATTATTTATCAATTATTGATTCATCGGAAATTTTCGCTACTGTCCAACGGATCAAAGCATCGATTGATCTACTGATTAAAAAAATGCATCTTGTAATAGAGTAGTGGACCATTTTTGTCTTAGATGTCAAATAATCTAAATGTATTTGTAAAAATGCGAGGTAATCATCATTCATTCAGTTTCAATATCAATGGAATGGATGTGAGTTTCTAAAAGATATAATAATCTTGTACTTCAGTCCACTTATCAACTTTAACTTCCAATTTAAAAATATTATTCACTGTCCTATATAAAGTTTTTACGCCATCATGCAGTTACTATCATCACTATTACCAAGTAACTGCTATTTTTAGCAGTGGTCAAAATAGCTTGCTCACGCAGCAAGATCGTTATGGTCCAAATAGCTTGTTATTCTTGCCATTATTATTGCTGCTAATCATAGAAACATAATCATATTCACGGAAGTAGTATTGGTACATCATTAATATCATTACAGGCTTACATATTACTGTTAAACTTAATCATAGCAAAACAGGCTAGCAGATATAATAAAAGTGAATACAAAAGAGAGCTATTGGCCTAGACGAATTCACTTAGACCGACATGATATTTCTGATGTATCGCTTTCCAAACGTCGAGTTGTTGAGTCACTCTCGCGAATGCCTTCTAAATTTATGAAAAACATGAAAAAGCACACGCACCCACTACATCTGTACACTCACCCATGCACACACTCAGTAGCCAGTGCAGTTTAGTTAGTGAAGCCAACAAATGCTCTATATTATAACCTCTTATCGATAAAAGTTAGTTATTCTGCATTATAACTTTTGAGTTAAGTCAGTTGGCCTAAGAAGTTGATCAACAGCAGCTGACGAAAGTAGCAAAAACAAACTCTGGAATAAACCAGAAGCATTAGAAGGGAGGTCTAAGTTTGCTGCGCGCGAAGTTCATTTAATCAACAAACTTCATAGCATCAATTTGTGCATTCATGCGTACAGAATTTAATTACTCAGTTTAATTGAATATACTTTGCTTCTTTCCTTCGTTCATATTTAATTTTTATTTATAATTCCAATTGTTATGCTTTCTTGTTTGCCTCTTCACCAGTCTTTCTTTCGTTAATGATATTAATTCCATCTTATCAGCACTTCATGTTTATATATGTACAAAATACGTTTCACATTGCCATTATGTGTTAAAAATTGATAACGTACTTATATCCTTTTAAATGCATTCAATTTAATGATATTTCATTCGTACTCTCACATGACTTTCAATATTTAAAAAATTTTTTCGTTTATTCAGAAAATCTATTTCATTGTGCCTCACATTATACTAATGATTTTCATCGATGGATCGGTTATACGAAAGGCTTTGTTTATTTAATCTTTAAATATAACAAATTTTCAATTCATTCAAACGACATTCGTTGCAAAAAATTTCGAACATGCATTTGCATTTTCTGTATTTATTTGAAGTCTTAGCATGCGCTATCATTTTATGGTTTTATCCATTTTTGCTTGTTTATTTATTTGTATAATTAATGTATAATATTATGATGCACCAAGGAGCATTGAGAATTCTCATTTGAGGTGGCCAAGCTCAACAAAAATTGCTAAGCCACGTTTAAATATTTAAAATGTAGTATGAGTCTTGTGAATTTGTGCAGTGATTGATGAATGAGGTTGTTGGTAATGAATGTATGTACACTCATACTTAGCTGTATTATTTCTGTTTGACGATCTGATAAGTTAGAAAATTTTCTATTACGTTATTTTTTTTTTTTTGAAAAGTAGTTTTAAAACAAGTTTTCAAACGATTCGTCTATATGTTTTTCACTTTAAAGTGTAGATTTTGTTTTGCTTTGATCAATTTTTCCACGCTATTTGACTTTGAAAAAAATAAACCTACGTGAAAGAGGATTTCTGTGATGAAAATATTTGTGCATTCTATGAACAGAACAAAGAGTTTGTCAGAAATAACAAATTTACATATTTTCTTTTGTTTTGCTGTGATTTTATGATGAAAAATTTCAATCACAAAAATAGCAAAAGCTTGCAGTTTGTTATTCTTTTTCAGAGATAATTGTTACACAAAAAGGGTCGCAGTATTTTTTGTGTTTCTAATATTCTTCTGCTCAACGGGGGCAAAACAAGAATTTATCATATAATTTATTACCTTAGTTATCACTGATCAAAATCATTACTCTACTAAAAAACTGGATCACAGGTTCGTAAGAGCCTTACTGATTTATTTGTCGCTAGAAACATTCTGTGATTTTTCCGGTGAGCTTTTTTACGAGCGAAAAAGGAAAGAAGATATCATCTGTTTATTGCTATAGTAGGTTGTTTCTTCGATTACAATTTTTCCTGATCATTCAGATTTTTTAAATTAATTTTATACTTGCTGTTTTGCTTACGTATTTTACAACTGTATTTTGCTTGCTTAATTTAGAAAGTCTACTTGGATCGAACAGATACTTGGAACCATTCATTCACTGATTGCTAGAATACAAGCTGAATCATTATCATTATTGTTATTATTGTAGTATAGAATCGTAGTTATGGATTCAGCTGAAAATAGTGCCAATGATGTTGAAACAGTCCAACAAAGTCCAAGTTCCGAGGATGGCACCAGTTCCAATGATCCTGGGTAGCTTTTTTTCTTCTGCATTGTTAATCATTTTGAGTACAAAAACTGCTCAAGATTGTGTTTGGTGTGCATATTTTTATTAATAAAATGAATTTTGTATATGAAATAAATCATATTTTGATAACCAATTTATTTTCCTATTTTCGCTTACAGACTTTTTGTCAAGATTTGTGAGTGAAGAAAAGTGACAAATGCGAAAAATGATTTTGAATCTTCTATCATTTCTGGACAGCTCAAACAACTGATAGTTTCGTAAAAAATGTTAGAGTGAAATTGAAGTAGAAAATAAAAAATAAGCAGTTGTTTGAGAGTTCAACTAAGTTATAATTTGTAATATTTCAAGTCACTAATCAGAAGTTAGCAATTGAAGCTATCACTCAGTTGAAGAAAGAAATTAGTACATTGGCTAGAACGAAGATTGTGAGAAAAAAAATGTATTTTGTGTATCAAATGTAGTTAGGATGCTTATGCAAATGATGCTGAGCTTGCATATCAACAAATAGCCATTCGAAAGCTCTTCTTTTTAAGATTTTTTAAAAATTTTGAATATAAATTTGCAGTATTTCTAGGAAGATGTTTATCGGAGGTTTGAGCTGGCAAACAACAGCCGGTAAGTAAAATTAATCTTCTTGTTAGCCTTTGATTATCTTCTGGTTGAGCATTAATCCTAACGGGCTACTGTTTGTAATGGAGAATAAAAATTAGGATATGATGAATCTTTGCAAAGCTTCTTATTATTCAGTTGAAATTGAATATTTTTATTAATAAGGTGTTATGTTTATTTAGTAACTAATGTGACTGATCTGTAAAGCACTGTATTTTATAAAGTACTCTATAAATATTGCTTATAAAATATTGTTATTTACAAATTTTGAAATTTTCTTGCTTTAATATCTAGCAGCAATGAACCAAATCGAATGCTAATTATTTACATATGCAATATTATAATAAATACATTTTTGACGATTTAATAAACTTTAAGACGTACATATCAATTTTGTTTGAAAACTTTTCAAAAATTGGCGTATAAAATTGATTTCTCTATGAAATTGCTGTTTTGGATTTTGTATATAAATATGAAAGTTTGAAAGTTTAGCTTTTAAATGATTGTGATGTTGCACCATTTCGGTTAAAATTTCATTGAAATAAGCTATGAAAATGTTACCAAAATCAGTAATGTGCAGTATTTGCAGAGGGATTGCGAGACTATTTCGGCAAGTTTGGTGAAGTTAATGAATGCATGGTGATGAGGGATCCTGCTACAAAAAGGGCTCGGTAATCAGTCAACACTAACTGTTCATTTCAGCAAAAATTTGAATATTTGTGATTATAAGTATAAACAGAATTGTCTGCTTTTGTGCTATTACTTTTATGTATCATATTGTGTACAGTTTACACAATTTTATTAGTTATATTCTTTAAGTGTTATTTATTCTAAGTTATTGATACTATTCCTAATTTAGGGGTTTTGGGTTTATTACGTTCGCCGATCCGGCTAGTGTTGATAAAGTATTAGCTGAAGAGCAGCACGAGCTTGACGGGAAAAAGGTATTTTCATATTTGTTTTGAATCATTCTTAAAACATTTGCTAAAGTGAAGAACGGGAAGATTTGAATTGACTTTAGGAATGTTGATAATCGGTATCAACAACACTAAATGTGAAGAAACGATTTCTTCTTCTTCATCATTAGTGTCTTCGACAATTATTTTTTGTTATAAGCTTAAAAAATTATCGAAATTGAAAGACCAAACTAGTAGAAAAAAGAGTGTGATCTATTTCTATTGCTTGGTTAAGACTAGAAATGAAAAATGATAGAGTGGTTTTCTTATCAAATCGTAAGTCGTTCATCATTATCTCTAAATATAAATTAGTGTTGCTAAAATAATAAATACAAATCATTTTATTGTAAATTTTGAACTTTTTTAGATCGATCCAAAAGTTGCTTTTCCTAAGAAAGCACAACCTAAAGTAAGTTGTTGCTTGTTTTGTTTTGATTTTCGTAAATTATTGCATTTGAGCAAATTACAGTTTCTTCAAGTTTATGTAGCAATAATTTTGTTTTTCTGCTTGTTTCCAGGCATAGACACTTCTTTAATTTACACGAAACTTTACTTATATTCAAATGCTTAGTAGAAAGAGAAGTTATTATTATAGAAAAAAGAAAGAAATTGCCCACATTTTTTTTGCTTAAGCCAAGATTTATAGACTGAAAAAATGACCTAGTCATGCTTTTAAAAAGTTAAGATTTTTCTGTTTATTTTGATAACTTTCTGAGAATTTTTCCATCACACTTTTTTCTGTCAATTATTGCATATTTTTGTTTAATTATGAATATATCTTATCATTCTCTTGCTGTAATCTCTATCTTTACCCCACACTTACTGTTTTTGTTTCCTCTGTACAATTTCTATCAGCGCAGCAAATATTCAGTATGTGTATAATTTTATCCCATCAAGACTACTAAAATCTTTAGTTTTTCGAAATATTAACCAGGAAAAATTCTAAACAGATACTACATTAGTGTGATCGTTGAATTCCAGGCCTAATTCAGTTTTATTCTGAATTTAATGCAGTTGCATAGTTCAGTTTTTGATTGTCAAATAATTGTTCTCATGATTACGTAGCCTTTTTAAATAATTGTCTAACTATAAAAATAATCTCTAAAATGGGCAATTCTGGCATTTTTAAAACGATAACAACAGTAAATGATAATAACAAATAGTAAGGAGAAAGCAGTAATAAAGCAAAATGACAGAATGATGTAAAAGTGGAAGAATGCAAGGGATATTCGTTGTGATGAGATAAAACTTGAAAAAATAATGGAAGGGAAGTTGTGCTTTGACAATAAAAGCTTTTTATTTTAAGAAAGCAAATAAGGAAAATGAGTGTGATTGAAGCAAAATGTGTGCTTGAAGCTTTTCGAGAAAATGTGAAGGAAAATAAACTATCGTAGGATTAAAGGATTAAAATGATAAAGATTTTTGAAGATGATTTCAAGTGGAGCAAAGCCTTCTTCAAGTATTTGTGCTTTTGATTGATCACCAAAGCTTATAATCTGCTCTAAAGCATTATTTTCTCCATTTTAGATTAAAGTTACCAATGCCAAGTATTCTAAGTTAGTTTTCATTTTGGTGTATTTACTTTCACTTTCTTCTTCATCAAAGCATAGCTAACTTTCTGCTTTTGCTGAACAAAAATTCTGAAATTTCCTTGAAAAAATAATTCACTTTGTTTTATTTTGCCAAAATTTAGACTTTTTATTCGACGTTAAAATTCGTATTTAACATAATTTTTCTGACTTACATTATCTTTTCTCCAGTTTATGCGCGTAATTTTAAAGCGTAATCTTTAACTTATTTTTTAATCAAAGTCTTGTACATCATACTTGACGTCTACTTTTTACACATGTTTAGTCATTAGGAAGTCATAGCAGCCTTTTATGTCGTCGTTAATATACTATATTTAGAATTTATCTTAATTAATAATAATGTTCACTAATGTACTCTCTGAATATCTTTTAATTGCGGTTATGGATTTTTCAGCATTCATTTACACTTTTTTTAATTGTTTGAAACTTTATTTATAAGATAATATTAAACACAAAACTGAGTTGTTGCTTTTAAAATGAAACAATGTATGGTAAGCTCAAAAATATTGCAAATTAATTAGTATTGTATTTGAAAGGTTTCTACTTTTTCCAGATGATAATCAAAACAAAGAAGGTATTTATTGGTGGCTTATCGGCGACATCAACTCTCGAAGATATGAGAAATTATTTCGAACAGTACGGAAAGGTAAATGAAAATGTTTTTGCGAAATAACTCTGGAATCATTATTATCGGGAGAATTCCATTGTCATCTTGGCAAATTCACATTTGAAATTAGGTTAGAAAATGAACTAACAACATTATCATTTTCTGATTAATATTTGGTATATTTTGGTTTCTACTAAAAAAGTTTACTGATGCATTTTTTAGGTTGAAGATGCGATGTTGATGTTTGATAAAGCCACCCAGCGCCATCGAGGTTCAGTCTTTTCTATTTTTTTTCTCAGTTTAGAGGTTTGATGGCATATATTTTAGCAAAGACAACTGACTTATTTTTTGTCATTCATAAATTTGTGACTTTTATCGAAATATCAGTATTACTTTGTTCGTGATGTATGTGAATAAAATAAAATTCAAAACTGAGACTTGTTGTAGGATTTGGTTTTATAACTTTTGATAATGATGACGTAAGCGACAAAGTCTGCGAAATTCACTTCCATGAAATCAATGGTAAAATGGTGGAATGTAAGAAAGCTCAACCTAAAGAAGTAAATCTTATAACTATTTTGTTCTTAACTGTACACTCTTCTATCACTTTGTATTTTATTTTGTCAATTGTAAATTACTTTTCGAATACTTTTGTAATAATTATTCTAAAATTTGTCCGCATTGACAGTAATTATTAGTATTGTATTGTTACTACGAAATTATTCACTACTGCCAATCGTTATAAAGTGATATTTTTGTTGTATTATACTATTGCAAACAAATTTTGACGTTTAATGCTGCAACATATGTTAGTTAAAGGAACTTGATAATATCACTATAGTTACTAATAATTACTGACATAAATATAGAAAAAGTAAAAAATAATGCTCATATTCACCCCATCATAATCATTTGTACAAAATTTTCTGAAAATAAGGTTTTTTCAATTATTAATCCATTTTATTGGAAAGTATGTTTTGGCGTTATTTAAAAGTATCTTTTGTTTGGGAAGATTGAAGCTCTGGTGAAGCAAATTTATTTGCAGGTGATGTTACCTGTGCAGCTAAATAAAAGTCGAGCAGCTGCCGCTCGTAATCTGTATGGGCTTGGACCTGAGCAGTTACTTGGTAATTTTGTACTCATTCGATTTTAAGTTTTTTTACAAACTCAGAGATAAATATTGAAATAAAAGTTGCTTATCTGTCCTGAAGTATAATGAATTTTATTGCACAAATAATGAGTGTATTGTCATTGTTGATGGTATGGTCAAAGTTTGATTTCAGCTTACGCCTCTTATTTACCACGACTTGGCACATATGGAACGAGTATGTTTTATAATGGTGGAAGTAGGTTTTTGCTATTTATTTAGCTTCAATTTTCAAACATTCGTTGCATTTTATATAGTTGAGGTGCTAAGAATATTGCTTGCATATTTCAGTTTTCAACGGGTTTCAATCGTACGCCCCACTAGCACCTACATCACCACCAGGTGGCGCTACAAATGGTGCTGCAGCTGCGGTGGCAGCTAATGCTGCTGGAGTGACTCGTGGATTCAACGTGACTGCAGCGCAAGCTGCTGCAGCTCAACAGGCCGTTGCATTTGAGGCTGCAGCACTGTACGCCATCGGAAGCGAACCATTTGCCGGCATATATCCGAGTGCGATCCATCACCAGACACCTCAACTTCCACATGCCTTCCACAAGGTCTGAGCTTATTCAACCACTACTTTCTGCGGTAAGTATATTTTGATAGGTATTTCGTACTAAAATTGCAATATATCAGTTCAAATTGTATATCAGTGCAACACTCACGCAGGCTAATTACTCATTGCTTAACTAATCACTAGTCTTGCTGTTTTGGGTGATTCTTTGAAGCGAAATAAAGTTGGAAATAAACTTCAAGTTTCTGTAGACTTTATAAAATTTCGCTGAATAAAGTGAAAAAAAATTTGTTTGCAGAAACACAGAATGTTATTATGAAGTACCGTCAACTGCTTTTTTTCCTTGTTCCCTACTGGATTCACCTGTCTACTTACTTTGCTGATAGATTATGTGTGAAAAGGTTCACTACTGAATGTGTTTGAGACAAGCAACGGTTTGTTGATCTACGAACTTTGACACCAGTTCTCTGCAGCACAACAACAAGTTATCATCTTTCTATTTCTACATATGAAATAATAGAAACAACGTCTTGTTTATTTCTTCACAATAATTTTTTCATATATTTGCATTTATGAGTATTTTTTGGACGAGCAAAATTCATCATTATCCTGGTATTAATTGATTTTTGTCTGTTTTTATTCATTATTATCGATTTTCTGGGGTTATTTCAAGATTTTATCAAAACATCATTCAACCTTTTTCACGATACTCATTCAGAGAGTTTGTCTTTGTGCAGGTGCTTCTTTCCATTGTTACTTATCATCGTCATCAAGCCTTGTATTTATAATAATATTCATTACAATATACATAACATTCAGATATATTAAGCAGTAATTGATGCAAACATTTGCAATTGCCAAATGTTAAATTTTTTCATTTTTAAAATTTTGTGCAAATTTTTTTCTCAATAGTAATAAATTAGTGAGTTGTAATCATTTGTACACTTGTTTGCAACTTTGTCTCGTAAACGAACTGTACCACTTCTTGAAGTAAGCACTCTGTTTCTCCTTGTCAATCAGATTTCATCTGATTTTCTATAATTTTCATGTGGCAGTAAATAATGAAATGAAAGCCGAGCAATAAATAACACTTTTTCAGGTTTTTGCAATAATGTGCCCCTATTCTTCTCTTTAAAATCTTCTCTATTCATTACCAACTACTAATATCATTATTCTCATCACATTGTTATCATCATAATTAATCATTACTTTTTACCCTCATTCTTTTCATTACTAGCTTGATTAACTGCAAGAAGCAGCAATTACTTATTCCTATATCAGTTTGATAATTTTAGAAGATTGAAAATTCATCAATGAAATATTAGTTAATTGCTGCAATTCAATTTCATTGTGAACTTGCAAATTTCAGGTGGGTATCTTAAAAGTATAACATCACTTGATTGTGGTTGCTTTATATATCGAAAAGCAGTTGAAAAAGTAGAATTCTAGAAAAGCAATTATTTATCACAGTGTTCTAATTATTCGTTTGCTTTTGTCGAAATTTGGTTTCTCTTAAAATTTTGTAATTTGTAAAAATTGGTGTATTCCAGATTCATAATGGTAAATCACGGTGACTGACTTATAAATCAATAGCTGGAGTTTTCTAATAATTAATTTTTGCAAGGTTTAGTATTTACTTACGATATATATTTGTGTAATCCTTGATGATATACTTAGTAATTTTAACTTGACTTGACTTGAGACTTTTTACATTAAATTATTTGCGTATAACATTTCTGGCATATCACTTTATACTTTGAAATTAATATCTGAAGTGTTTTAGTCTAGCTGATATTATAATGGATAAGTTTTGTGATCTAATGAATCAGTAGTGAGAAAATAGGCCTTCGACGCATTTTTGTCGCATCCGTTTTCTACGCTATTTTCTTCTGAGCAGTGAATGATTTTATTAATTACTTTACGAATACTTTGGATCACTTATATAGTAATGTCACAAGTTTTGTCGTTTTTTAGTCATCTTTTAGTGATAAATAGTAAGTTAGTAAGACTGAATTCAAAGATGCTTACATTTAGTGTCATTCTTTCGTGTTTAAACTGGTCTTTGGTAATGTTTATTTTGTACTTTCAGATAAGTCATTGATAATAATCTTGTTCTTGGTATTTATCAATTTTATTATTATTATTATTATTACTATTATCGTTATTATCATTATTATTATCATTTGGCAATTTAATCCAAATAATATTATATGCTGATTTTATTTTTGATTAATTTTCTTGCTAGCTAATACTTTTTGCAGTGAACAAAAAAATTGATCATTCATACACTGCTGTAATATTTTTGTGCAAAACTTTTTTTCCTACAAACAAAGCAAATAATCTCTGATAATAAATGGCGTTATGAGAAAAAACAGTTGTGTGCTTTGACTGATTCGAGCACAAAAACACTTTATGAGTTTAATTGTAAGTTTGTATGTGCAAATTGCGAGTGGTAATGCAAACTTTATATTTACTGAATAATTTAGTCATTTTCGTTACTTTATTTGAAATCGTGTATTTTTAATTGAAGGCGGGTATGTATAATCAATCATTCAACAGATAACCAAGCAGTGTTGTTTGTTGAATTTTGAATTATGATTTAATTGACTTGCATTTTGATCGTGATCAGTGAATGGTAATGATATGTGAACTGTAACAATCTCTGCATGCTACTTCCTAATTTTACTGATCTTTCTTTCATCTTATAACCTTTGCCCTCTTATTAGTAGATAAAATGTTGAATTTGCTAATATGCTTTCAAAAATCTTCTAAACTATTACACAAAGACTTGATGAACTGAGCTAATTTCTTGTTTATTTTCCTTCTACTTCAACTGCAGAAGATGAATGTTTTTTGTGAGAGTAAGGAAAGCATAGCAGCAGTTAATGTGAGAAGATTAACCCATCTTTAACTATTTATGTTTTATGTTATGATTTTTTTTCGTGGCAAAATATTTTTCACATCTGAATAATGATTGATGCACGGTGTGTGCGACATGAAAGCACGATATGTGCAAAAAGTAGTGCCAGTGCATACTTTATTTTTCCTCTTTCCTTATTAGCAGCACTTTTTAATTAATTGCCTATTCGAGTGTGTTTTTTCAATTAAGCATCAGATTTACCTCTTTCTATTAGTAATATCTTGACTTTTATCTATATTTTGTCTATTAAACAGATGTATGTATATGAGAAGATGACAGAAAGATCATAACGCGTGCTACACTTCTCAATTCTGCCATTTCACTACTGTGATGATTGTTCGTTGAAATAAAATCCAAAATATTTAAATTTGATGGAAAAAAATGAATTGACTCTCTGCTATTATTTCTATGTTTGAAATACAAGTATTACATATTATTCTCATCATCATTTTTGTGTACTATTATTGTGATATTGTATTATTACTATTAATAAATGGTATTTCATTATATATTCATGTTTGTGTGCTTGTTTGTTTTTACTTATGACCTTTGATATCGTATATAAATGATCATTTTGTCGTTCCGCAGTTCACCAGCATTTCTCCTGTCAGGGATTGTGAAAGTTAGTTACAGATATGCATTGGGAACTATTTGTAATCACTGACAATAACACATCATCTACTTTGCTTTCTATATTAAGTATTTAATAAATACGAATTTGACGCTGAACGAATTGCTGGAATGTTTATGAAATGGGTAATATAAACGCACATTATATTCGTCAACGAGTAGCAGGTCCATTTGCGAGTCTCTTAGTTTCAGACAAGTAGATATTCTGCAAGAGTGCTGATATTTGCAGCTATCTTATATTGCGATGAATTTTTTCGAAGCAAAATAATCTAAGCAATAAGCATGAGAACGGTCTTTGAATAACTGCACGCATAACTACTCATAAAAGAAGCATATGATGCATGAGAATGCTTTACTCTCACAGAAAAGAACAACTGCTATTTTCCTCTACAGATCCTATGAAGATGAATTAAAAATGAATTGGTCTCAGTCAAATTATTGACCCCATAATAATGCATGACCTACAGTTCTTCGCGTATGTTGAAGTATAAATAAATATATGTTGTGGCTGATACCAGGGAAGTGCACAGATGTGCTTATGAGAATAGTGAAAGATATGATAAGCTATTCTTACTTAATAAGATTTGAAATAAAAATAGGCTAACCTTCGTGTGAGGACGTTCGGAGGCTATTACGCCAATTTGATGGAAGAATGTTCATATGTACATGCAGTTGAAGCATGTATATTCTCAAAGGTATGATTCTGTCAAGATTGTTGGGTAGATAAATCATTCATGGCGTGTGCAGAACTCGGACAAGCAGCATTACGAGCGACTTTTCTACGCGCCAAATCATGTGCATGTCTCGATGTCTGAGCTGTAAGCTTCATTAATTTTTTTTCCATTTGCAGTATAGATCTCGATTGTGTACAGTTGTGCCCTTCTTTCTTTTTCTCTTGCTCAAACGTGATGTTTATGTGAGTTCTGATTGGCAGGGATTCTACACACATAGTAATCCCACTGCGCCATTTTTTATGCTTAATTCAAAAATGGGTCTGACGAAATATCGGCTATAAAGAACTTTTAGATAGTTGTTGCGAAATAGCTTGTCAGTCTTTCACAATAACTGAGACATTTTGTCGCCGACTGTAATGATGGAAATGCATGAGGAATGTAAAGGATTTGAAGTGGAGTTTCTCCGTAAAGAGTTGCGTGATTTAAGTAAGTTATTTACTTAACCAGTTTTATTTTTCGCTGATTTCACGTAGATAAAAAGTAAATTAATTTAACGCACAAAAAATATCGTACATCAGTTATTTTCTTCACTTACATCATAGTTAATAGCGATTATGATGTAATGTCATTTTTTAAGTCATTCCAAACTTCATCGAGTAAAGCTTACAATTTTATTTCTTTCCAGACATGAGCAAAGAGAAAATACAGGAAGCCGTGAAAATTCATCAGTACCAAATCAAAGGCTTTAATTTCATTACTTCATGATTAAATTGTGGAATTAAAAATATTATTTGAATTTATAAACATTACAAATTTTGTTTTATCAATTTTCTGAATAAATTATTATAACAGAATCGGAGAGAGAGAAAAGTGAAATGAAATTAATTCTGGAAAGAGGGAATTTGGAAATTGCCAAGAAAGAACAAGAGATTAAATTTTATCGCGATCGTACTCAGTTACAGCGCGAAAAGGTTGAGAAGTATGTTATTCATTACTGTTTTCAAAGGCTGTTAAACGTTTTTAGCTGTAGCATGATACTTTTAACTGCGTTTTAAAAATTCTGATGCTAGCAAGCAAATATTCGGATTCAACAAATATCCTGAATATTCACTATTTCCTAATCATCTTATCTTTTGTAAGAAGTTTTTTACTATGAAAACTTAACATCTTAATGGGAATCAAAAGATTTTTTATCATTTAGTTATTCAGTTTTCGTCTTCAATATACATTGAATTTAGTTCATTTTTCATTTTAGTATACGCCAGCAAATTTTACTGGAACAGATGCGACAAGAAGAAGCAGATGAAGAGATTGAGCGACTGAAAGAAATCGTATGTTAATTACAGTTTGGTCGTGTTTCTTGGGCATATCTTTCTTTACTTGCATCAAATAATCGTTACATATTTGCAGTTGGAGGGAGCTAAAGTGACCGGAAAAACTGAACAGCAACTAATTGTGAAGCGTTTGAAAGATGTTCAACACAAATTACTCAATGCTCCATGGGTTACAAAGCACCGCGAGGTTGTTTTGTTTTGTCCTCGATGCAAAATTTCTGGCATTTCAGGACAAATATTTAATGAAGAGCAAAGCAGTATTGCAGATGAGCGACAAATTGGTCGCTTTTCGCAAACAAATTGAGGAATTTCAAGAAAAAAAGAAGCAGCTTGTGCAATCAATCAGCGATAAAGAAGCTATTCGTTTGTCTTCCACTTGTACCTAATATAAATCAAAATCATTGAGTAGTCTGATTTCATTTTAAAATACGTTTGTTTTATAAAGTACTGGGAATTAAATAATAATTGATCAAACATATTTGTCTATTTAAAATTTTTTCTGACACACTTATTTACGAAAATAGTTACCGTATATATTTGAAAAAATTAAATTTCATGCTTATTATAGAATTCTTTCATATCTCTGTCTTCCTTATATTACTTGAATTTATAGTGAATGGAAGTGGCCAGTTACCAATGAAAAACTTCTGTATAGCCATTGCTACATTGGCCCTAAAAAATCAGAGTATAATGAAAAAATTGGCGCAGGAATACTTGAAAATTGCAAAGGTGAATTAAGATGGTCTTTTCCTTTTTACGAAACAAATTTTCTACCGCTAACTTAGCCTTCATGTTATTATTTTTGTACAGTCTTGTTCAAAGTTCTTACCTTTGTTAACTAGTAAACTTGTATAAACATCTTACATTTTTTAAATTAGATATTACAATTCGCTTATTAGTAAAGTGCCCATAATACTGTCGTTTTTTACAATAATTTGAGCAATTTTCAAATCAACGTAATGCATTAATATCTAGCTACACTTATGGTGTGCATTAATAACGAGATCAGCGTTACAGTAACAGTACTCTGAAATTTATTATATGATCTAATAATGTTCTCACAACTGGGATGGTTTTCAGCTCTCACAAGAATTAAATCATGGGACGCTGGATATTTCATTATTTTCACAAAATAGTCCACGAGAAAGTCAAGTTGAACAATTCGAAGTTAATTCATAATCTTTAGAAAAGCAATTCTCTAAATACTATAACTGTAGCTCATTTAAGAAATTTTTTGCATTTTTTCACTTTACCTGCTGAAATTGTTCTTCATCTTAATTTATTATTTTGCTAATTTATTTTCTGGTAATGACAATTTGATTTCCTATCAAACGCAATAAATATCATTAAACCTAATGAATTCCCAATATGCTAATAGAATATATAAAATGATTTGGTATAATGGAATCTTGTTGTTTCTAGGAAAAAGTTAAGGAACCGCTATTTTCTAATGGGAATGCTGATGCGAATGAACGTAGTGGAACACGAATGTTTGATTTCATCCAGGAGAAAAAAGCTGATGAAGAAACTCCTTTATCTAATATTCAAGTGTTTATTCATTTTTTAATTCCGTTGTTTAGTAAACTTTTTTAAAATTACTACAATCTAGCTGATTTTAGACTGAAGACAAAAATCGTCAAGGAGACGGGAATGAAACTGGACAAGATACAATGGATATTGTCATATCAAGTTCAGAAAATGGTCATATTGAGAAAGATTTCAAACTTGTCGTCATAGATGAGGTTTGTCCAGTTTCTATAAATTAAGTGCTGAACGACTAATACTGTGAAATTAGTTCTCAAAAATTTGATAGCCTCAGAAACCTTTAAAAAATTTATTGAAATTACATTATACTTTAGTAATGTTTCTGTGTAACAGGTTGAGAAAACAATAGAAGTGACAATAAATGAATCCGAAAGCAGTGAAGTACATCATATTAACGACAATATGAACAACGATGTTGTATCGAATGAAGAAATGATGGATACCGGTGAAAATAACCGTTTTCTAGATGATTTGAATGTCGACTCATCCCAAATATCAGATAAGGTTTGGTGCAAGAATTTTAAAATATTTTGAAAACCTTATTGTTCTGATTGTTTGTTCTGTATTTTTGAAGTTGAGAGCTATGTCTGATTAATTATTCGCTTTTCACATCATAATTTGCAGGAAACTGGAAATGAAAATGTTTTTGTCAACAATTTTATGGATCATCCCGAGGGAGTGGAAATATTGGGGGATAGCGAAGGCGAAAATCTTATCCATGAAGATAAGGGTTGGTGAATAAAAACTTGATATATTTTCTTTCATGGTAATAATATAAAGCGTATTAAATCAGACTTATACTCTAAGCTAATGGAACATATCAGCGGATTTGTCTGTCTTTTGTCAATCCGAAATATATAATGACATTTCACATTATGAATTATGAAAAATATATTATGTATTAAAGCAAAATGTGAATCGCCTCCGGCAAGTGATAAGTTTCCAACTGACACTTTAGAACCAAGGAAAATTTCATCAACTGATCTTGATCCCACTAATTTCTTTACACAGGTTAGTTTATATCTTTTTAACATCTGAAAATCTTACGAAATTTATAATACTTCACTTCTCTATAATTTAATTTAATTTATCTTTTGCCGAAATATATATATATATATATGTACATGTTATAGTTGACCAATTTTAATCCAGACGGATCAGTGAATCTATCTAATACATATTTTGGTGCGGAGACAGATTTTGATGCATCAACAATATTTAACCTCTCTTCTATAATGAATAGTGAGCGGCAGTTATTAATTTTATTTTATAATATTTTAGTAGTTTTTTATTAAACCCTGTGTAAAGATATTTCATCACTGTAGCTAAGCTTAGCTTGAGTCTGTGTACTAAATTTGAAATCAGTAAGTCAGTGATTCTATTCACGGAGGAACTTTAAAGTAAATCATATTTTGGTCGCAGGGACTCAACATCTAATTATTATTACTCAAGATCTATTGTTATTACTCAAGATGTAATTATTATTATTTGAGTTTGTAGTAAAAAGTACTTGTGTTTTATCTGTTTCAAGATCTTTATATGGTAAGTTGGTTTTTTCAAGATCAGTCAGAAAATGGCTCTGGTCCTAATGACTACATGACACTTTTTGATGGCGTAAATAATGCAATGTCTCAACCTAATGAAGATTTCGAATTCAATTTCGTTAGTTTAAGTTCTAAAAAGGAAGGCAACAAGCAAGAAGACAGCGACCATTGTTTCTTTGACTTCTAATTGAAAGTGATTTTATTTCGATTGTAAATTCTTTGATGAAGTTTGTTATAATATTTGTTTCATGTTGTCACAATATTGATGGACTTTGTTGTGAAAAGAATTTTCTGTTTCGAATGATAAATAATGACAAACGTTATATTTGATACATCAAATGGAGTTGAAATGAGAATTAATAAGAATTGATCTCTAGTCACCTCAAAAATTCAATATCAGATATTTAGATGGGTTTTGTCCACTACTCGTAATATATGGAACTTGTTAGATTATACAAAAGTATTTTCGAGGACCTTTAGCTGTTTAGTTGATTTTGATTCTAGCTGTATAGAAATTTTAGAACTGGTGGTTCTTGAAGGAGCATGGATAGAAAGTTGAACTTTTTTGTTGAGTTATAAAGTTCAAGAAGTGAGAAACTGCTTTGCGATTTCTTGCGCAAGTCACTAGACTCGCGGAAATGTTTGAAATCGTAGTGTTTTGTGGCACATTAGTAAGTGTATTATCAACCAGTAGTAAAAGTATGGACATGATCTCGAATCGTATCAGTATTTTATGCCATAAATCATTAATTTCAACATAATTCATTTGAACAGTCCCAGCTACTGCATCATCTACATAAAATTTATCGAATGAGGCTTCACTGGAAATGCTATGAACAGTTTAAAATAACTTTTTGAGTAGCAAGTCTGACTCTCAAGTGGCCTTCTAAAAGTCTTTAATTATGCTCAAATTTATTTTTCAGTGTTATATGTAAATTATCCGCTTTAAAATTAGACTGCAGTTCAAAATTCATCTCTTCACTTCTTACTTGTATGAAGGGAACTGTACGGCTGTATGGACTGTTGTTTATGGTCTAATCAAGAAATATTTCAGTGATTTATTGACAAGTTGAAATGGTGATTAAGAAGTTCAGTCGTTAGAGTATTCTGGCACCAGTTCAGTTTCATCAAGTATGGAAGAAGAAAGTGACATACATCAAGGAAATTTACCTGCAGGTATCATTTCTTCTCTACTTCTGTTGCTGTTCATGTTACTACTACTGAAGTATTTGAATTTGTTGCCAAAAATACATCGTAGTGTTAATGAATAGAAAGTGATTTAGAGGTGAATGATCAGAAGAATTCAGACGATGCACGATCACAAAAGCTACAAAATCGAGAGAAACGCATGGTTCATGTCAATGTGAACAAGAGAAGTGCCTAATTTGTCTTGAGTTAAAAAAGATTCAATTTTGATTGAAATTTCTGGATTAAAATCATACAGTAGACGGTTTCAGCGTTGTTGGAGTGAATGAATTGATTTTAATAGTATTTGCTTTTTTCATATGCTTTTCGCTTTTGCTTAAATGTTGTCGTACAAAAGAAATGGTGTCAGAAAGTGAACGTATGAATATTGCTTGTGCTTTTTAATATGCAAAATCATATAAAGCTTATGCTTGTGAAAGTATAAGATTTTGTTTTATAGGCATAAGCCTCATTGAAGTCTCGTAGAGTTCGTGAAATATGTAGACAAATCTTTTCTAGTTCATTTTTTCACAAGCAAACTTAATATTAATTATTATGCATAGATCGTTGTATCTAATATGTCATCTCCAGCTTGTGTTTGGTCAGATCGTTGTATCTAATATGTCAACTTCTTAACACTAACTTTTCCCAATTTTTCTTTTCAACAATTGCTGCAATCTAAAGCTCTTAACTGATGATCTTGTTGAAGAAACGGATCGTCAGCTTGACCAAACACAAGCTGGAAAATCTGTTTCGAAGGAGCCTGATTCAGTCACAACTGATCCAATTCATACTTTTAATGAAGTGATGTCTGCTCACTTCAGTCCAGCGCTAAAAGCTGCAAGTAAATCACTTTATACTTTCTAGACTGAAATTTTTCCTTATGTGTTCATGATCAGTTTTTATGCTTTAATTAGGAGATTAAAAAGCCTTTTTAGGGCAAAAGCCTATGCCACACTTGCTGCAAGCTGGATCAACTGACGCACAGACGTCCGAAACAAATGTAAAAAAACCTGCTACTCGTGGAACAGTATCTAACCAATTTTCAGGAACTGAGAGTAATTTCTGAATATATTTTCATAGACGTAAAAACTTTTTCTGAAACTAATAATCTTAATTTGAATTAAGGATACCTAAATTTAAAGAATTTCCGAGTTTTGCTTAAATTTGACTAATGAAAGCAATAATTAGTATTCGTTTTAATTTTTGCTATTCCTAATGCTTCCCAGTTTAATGGCAAACAATGACTTTATCCATGCAAAAAATGCAAATGCTAGAGATATGTAGCTCAAACAGGCAAATGTTTTGCTAAATGATATTTATAAAGTTAACTTATTCTAGTTTCACCGCATGAATGCCGATTCTTATCAGAAAATCTTTCGCCAGTTGCTACTAGTACTGGACGTATGAAAAGAAACCGAGCACAAAACGAGCGGAATACTGTGCCTGATTCATACTCAAACAGGATTGCACAGATAAATCCTTACGGTCACAATGGCAAAAAATTCTTAGCAATTTTCGAGAACTGTTTCTTTTTAGTTGCACAAAAATTTGCAAAATAATTTAACTTAAAAACCAAAATTTTATTTCACAATATATACTTCCAAAACTGATTTAGGTGAAAGTGACGTGCAAAGGCAGCATATATATTCTGTACCGAGACGGTCACGTATTAGAAGCAAAAAGTGGATAGCACCGCTTCAAATAAATGGACATAAAAATTTTCAACGAAGAAAGCGGAAATCATCAGTTAGTGTTAAAATAGGCACTTATATCGATCGAGTACTCCCGTAAATGTTTCAGTTCATTTGAGAGTCGATTTTAAATAGTTTTGTCTGTATTATTACATTAATCCTCTCAATTTTTAGTTTCAACTTGACATTTGAATCAATTTCAGCGTGAGGCCTTGTTCTTACTTTCGTTGGGGTAATCATTTTTTACAGTCAGGGAGTGATCCGGGCAATTACTTATGGGCGGACACGCCAGCAGCAGACGGCCATTTACAGCACGGATACACACCTAATTTCAAAGTTGTGCAGGCATCGGTAGATCCAGGTGTTGCAGGTAAGCCAGCTGTGCGTTCATAATGCAACTTTTAATTCCCAGCCTTGCGGTCCATTTGATTAAAAAAAGATTCTCTCTTTCTACAGCACTTCTATCGGCTGTTCCGCAGTAAAACGTAATTATATTTTCAAAATGCAGATGGTTATTTGCTTCTAATCTAGGAGCACTTGAAGATGGGTCGAAAAAGCAGAAACAGAATTTATCTGAAAGTACCAAGAAAGAATTTTGTATTATGATCCTCACTGTATTATTTGTAGCATCATTATTTTTCATTCTTATAATTTTACTTGTTGTTTGTCGTAAAGTAGATTGTTGTTGTTTATTTAATATTTGTTCTTGTAATGCGAACGAGCTTCACAGTTCTTAAATATTACGCATGTGAGTAATGTAGAGTAAGTTTTCATCAAGTGTTAAAATAGGCACTTATATCGATCAAGTACTCCCGTAAATGTTTCACTTCTGTAATAAGACATGGAGGAAGCTTGATAGGTTGTACTTAAACGGAAAATGTAAGCAGAAGTCACATGTCAATTAATGTTTATAAAATGTCAATTTAACTCTAAGCAAGTAAAATTGGAACTCAGAAAACGTTGATATCACACAAAATTCGAAATACTTGAACGTGACTAGTTACTGACTTTTAAAACTCATTGTATTTTTGTATTTCATATAAATTTCTTGATAATTACTTACGTTACTTTTTTTTCAAAGTTTGAAAGAGTAATGTCAAGATTGATAAAATGCTCATGAAAGACTTGCTGAATCATTAAGCATTATTAATTGTAGTGAAGTTTACTTAGTGTATTGCATTAACGGATGTAATAGAAGTCAATCACGATAGAAGAATATTGCGAACGTATGAAATAGAAGATAAGACAACAAACCAGTAAAGTCAAAACGTGCGCAGCGGGCAGGATTCGAACCTGCGCGGGCAGAGCCCATTTGATTTCGAGTCAAACTCCTTAACCACTCGGACACCACTGCAGGTCGGGGTCAAATGCATTATTACTATTTTTACTTTGAACACTTTATAAATTTTTATTTGAGTCAAAATTTTTTGAATAAATGTTATATACCAATCATTTTTTTCAAAATTATCAGAGATGATAATAGCAAAAAAAATATAGAATATAGGAAAAAGGAAATGAGAAGTAAAACTGTAGAACGAAAAAAAAACATTCATTCAGTTACGTGTACTTGAAGAAAAAATCGCCATGAGTGTGACTTGAAAAATTGGACATTGCTAGAAGTACACGTCAATCATAAGCAAGTGTATTTTTTGATTATTGTTTCCTGGACTCATTCCAGAGGAAGTGTAAAGCATACTTTCGTTACTTTCATATCTTTCAATTTGCTGCCACTACGATCTGCCTTGGTAGCAAAATAATTTCACTGACTAATGGTGTGATTCTGCGGTTGACATCTTTATGTTTGCGACCACACATGTGGTCTGAATTCAACGTAATGAAAAGTCTTTAGGAATTACATCATTTCTTTTGCTATTTGTTGTGAATGTAAAGCGAATTATGACATTTATGAGTAAAAGTATATTGCTGTTTGCAAAAAAAGTCTGTAAAATTGTTGTTGTGAAGCAGTAAATGCTTATTGCGCATTTTCAACATTACAATTCGATGTTATTTCCACACTGAATTGCACGCAGAATGCTACTTGAAAGATATAACGTATGTTATCCCTCTCTGACGTTCCACCACATTACTAAAAACTTTCAAGCAGAAACTAACTGACATATCATCATACTTCGTGAACTTTCTAGCATATTTGTTCTTTAGATGGCTAGCTTTTTCCTGTCAGTTAATTAGAACGATAGCTAAAGTACTCCCTTCCACAGGAATTCTGAATGAGAAATAAAACTGTAGAACAACAAGAAAACATTCATTTAATTAATTGCAAGGTGCGTTCACGATTTGCATATCTTGCAAAGCTGCAAGAATATAGTGTTAAAAATATTTAACTAATGACTGTATTACGGTACAGATATACAGTAAAGTATTAACATAAAACAGAACAAGTAAAGAAGAGAAAAAGTCAAGAGAAGCGGTTTTGCGGAAAATTACATTCAACAGGAGAAGGAAGATATGTAGTTACGTAGATGGAAAGCGGTATAGATACCAGTACAGCACCGTTGATTAGTGTGAGCATCTCAGTATATTACATTGTGATGCAAATATTTTACGCTGCAGTAATACCCAATTCTTCTCTCAGCTTCTTTTGTAAATTGCCAAGAATGTTAGCGTCGGATCGGTTAATGCCAAATGAGATGAATTCTGCTTTTGTAAGCATCAGAAAAGTCTCATAATCCACTTCTTGTTGTTGCAGCTTCAGACACACAGCTGGCGAGCATCGCCTGCTCAGCAAATTCCAGTACTTTTCTCAACAAAGAAATTTTATTTGCAATCAAATAGAGAAAAATTTAGATAGCTAATCAAGCAAAAAAAAAATGCTATCCTTCAGCTTTTTACAAAACTTGAGTAATCTGAGCATTATGGACGACGGAGTTATTAGCAGTGTAATAAGACACTTTTTGTGATATAGCGAGTGTTTACAGTGTAATAAATCCGTTTATGTTGGTAATAATTTGCAGTTTGCAAGGCAAACACGTAATTACTGGTACCACTATTTTGAGAAGCAAACATTTAATATGCTTTTTTATTTAACTTTTCAGTGAAAAAAAGAGCTCCATCCGAAATAAGCGTACATTTTTCTAATTTCTAGTTTTATTTATGTGAAAACAAAAATGAACAGAACTATAAAAAATGAGCTTGAAGGGAAATTGCTCGTTATCATTATACTTAGAACTAGACTTAACTACCTTCATATGCATAGGCCGAGCAGAGTTCGTCAAGGTTTTCAATAAGAGGAACATCAGTTTCTTGCAAAGTGTTTGTTGTTGAAATTATTCCTACTGATTCAGCACAATCTGATGAACATACTGATGAATCACTAATGCTGAAGAACATTATGCTTGTATTGAGCTTCAAGCTTGCATTGTATACATAAAGTATATACAAATTTGAAATGATATAGTTTCAATACTTTTTCGGTGGTCCATTACCAAAGTGGAAGAGTGCGGATCGAAGTTTTGAAATGCTACTACCGTGCTCTTGGAAGCAATCGCTGTATACTCGCGCTACTTCAACGTCTGATGATTGATTTGGATCAACGTTCTGAAATAATTGCAGATTTTTAGGGAAAATTTCAAACAATATACAGTTATAAGATATACAGTAAAAACAAAAAAATTTTTCTACCAGTTTAGATTTTTGCAATCTGTGATGATTATTCAAAAAAAACTTAAACTCCTGATTTCGAGCACTAACCATAATTGTTTCTTCCTATAAGTATGTTGACATTAGCATCTAGACAATTTTGTCAAGGAAATTTCAGGGCATTTTGAATTGTAATTTTAGTACATCTCAATTTATACTTTCTCAAGCTCTCTCACTGTTCAGAGCATAAAAGCATAAGGTTATTTATCAGTTTAATTCATAGATTCATACGGTATATTCTGGTACAAGAATTTTATGTGAAAAACTTTCCCTGTAATTTTTTTTCTTTTTCATTTTTCTTTCAGTTCAAGTTCATTTTCAGTGTCCAGTGCTTCAAATCAAATTGATATTAAGCAAACTTAGACACAAACCACTAATCGTTTCGGCGTAGATTTGTGATTATTAATTGGAAAATTTGCTGGAAAAGAAGTACTAAAGTATTCGGGCCAAGCCAAGGCATCAATAAGTTTTTGAGGTACCCAACTCGATTTTACTCCCATATTCTGCTCGACTTTCTGAACAAAACTTGGCTGCTGACCATTTTCTGTTAATTTCACTTGTTGATGTGAAATTCGCTGCAAAAACCGCAACATTATTAATTCTAACTTCTTTAAATAAACAATTTATGGATTGGAACCAATTAAGTAAAAATAATTTATTCCAGCGATAAACTCTAAACTATTACCTTTTATGAGTATTACTAATAAAAAGTTATTAGCAACATCAATTTTCAGAATTACACAGTTAGCAAACAAATATGCAAGCATTAAATTGGTTTCAAACTTGAATGTCTAAAGTTTCATACATTGCTCTTCCCGATCCATCGAAAAATGCTACCTAATAAAGCCGATATCTTTCTAGTTAGACACAACTGAGGCATTTCTCCAGTCAATATCAACTGAATAGTTGCTGGTGAAATACCGTCTAAAATCAGTACTGTTAAAAATAATAATAATAACTTGTCTGCAAATGATTTGAAAAGAATTCTTGCTTATTTCAGAACTAATGGCATTGAATTAGTACAGACTTGCCTGAATTTGATGCCAAATCAAGTAGTGTAAAATCGTAACCATTCGTACTTTGACTGGCACCCTTCCTTATCAGATATTGTGATAACAAGTCGTTACTGTAAATTAGTTTTGATAAAGAAAATAACATTAAATATAAACATCTAAGGTTGAATTCAAAATGAGAAAAAAGAAAAGAAGTGAAGTAGGAATTTACCCGCTGACGAGAGCAATCATTAGCGCTGTGAAGCCACAGCAAGTTGCATTTATGTCACATGTATATCGCAATATCAGTTGCACCTGAACTTCAAAATTTTAAGCGAATTCTAATTTTATGTAGAAACATCGTCAATCTATTATTTAGAAAATTTGGAGAAATTTTAAACTTGCCATAGAAACGTCACCGACCACTGAAGCATACATTAATGGAGTAGTACCTTCAGGCAATTCTTTATAATTATTCAAATTCAGAATCCAGTCAAGAAGTGATAAACAACGACCACGTATGAGACATCGAATATCCGGTGTTTTACATGGTACTTCATTTACTAAATTTTTTGCATGAAAATACTTTAACTATTCTGACCGCAAAACTGTTTGAAATTTAAGTAATTGATGTCGTTTAAGAAGTGTTTAATAGCTGAAAAAATGAAATATCAATAAACCAAAAATGAAATTTCAATTTTGTATACAATAGATTAATAATTATGGATATTTATAAGGAAGAAAAAATATTCACGCAATTCTTCCTCAGCAAGCGAGCCTATCAACATTTGATTTTGTGGTTGCAATCTTAGATCTCGTAGCAACGTCATCATCTTCAAATCCATTAATGATTTTGCTACACTGAATGCGTCTATCTCATAAAACATGTCACGACACGGATGTTGAATCATGCTGTAATTTTGGAATCTCACTGAGAATAACTGGAGATAAGAATGAAGTTACATTATGAAAAAAGCAGTTATGTAGGATTTAAATCAAAAATCTATGCAAATAAAAATTAATCCCAAGTAGCAACCTATGCTAAACAACTGATAAATGAAATATTTTTCAATAATTTAAAAATTTATAATAATTAATTGCGCAAGCTAAATGTAAATGTTATAACCAACCCGAAAAATTCGAGATAAATAACAGTTTCATACTGATTTCTGGCGATTGCAGCGATTAACGGAGTTGGTGCATGTCGACGTGTTTGATTTTGATATTCACGTAAAATTATTATAGTATCAAGATGTCCTCCAGCAGAAGCTAAGGATAAAGCTGATGTACCATAAAATCTAAGAAAAGTACACTCAATAAGTTGTCTTCCAAATAAGCTTTTTCTAAGAATTTGATTTCTCAAATTGCTTGCGACGAATTAAAGAATACTTTTACACGATTTTTCAATGTAAATGCTTTTTACATAAATCAAAACAGAGATGAAAAGATTGCATTTGAACCGTACGTGGTTCTCAAAGTGTCGGCACCATGATTGATAAGTAGTTCAACTGCCTGAGCTTTTCCATTTCGAGCAGCATGAAGTAAAGGTGTAAATCCGCAGTGATTGCAGTTATCAACCGACGCCCCAGCTTTCAGCAAAATTTCCATCTGCAAACTGAGACACTTTGATCAGTCGGAAAAGAAGCAAATTTTTATTCAAATTACTTCAATAAACAAATAAAGAAATGGTGGATAACAAGAAAGTTGTATAAATGGCTTGTAAAAAAATTGGAAAATGCTTTTAGCAGGTATCGTAGTTTAATTAATACAGTAACTAGGTATTAATAGTAATAATCCTGACACAATGGTAACTATAAAAACCACAGACAAGTTCAGTCTGTGAATCTGTATTACGTGTTATTATCTTTATTATTATTATGCTGATATTTCATTAATAATTTAACCTGTCATTTGAATAATTTTCGCCTAAACACGGAATGTTTTCAAATTTGTAGTCATAAACAAAAAACGCTTTGTTCAGTTCAGTGAATCTGATCAGGTTAAATAAAGTTCACAATGAAATGACATTCAGTAGTTCTAATTGTGATAAGATACATAAATTACTATTTTCTCTGAAATTTAACCTTTAAGATTAACGAACCATCGTTAAATTGCCTTGTGCTGAGGCTATCTGCAATGCCGTAACATGATCATCATCCATCACATCAGCTGATAATCCATGAGCTAAATCCACGGCAACGGAATCCAGATCGTCACTGCCTGCCGCCTTCAGAAATGTTTCTACTTTATACAGTAAGCCATCCATTATTTTTTAACAAACTTCTGACTTCTGAAAACTATTGCCAAAAATTTCTAATTAATAAGTTTTGATTATTAATCCCTAGCATTGTTAAAATCTACCTCTGTTTTTGCAATCCAGTCTTCAGGCACTTTTTTAATGAATTTTTATAAAGACTGGAAATTATTGGTGAATATAAAAAACTTTGCATTATTACTATTATACACAACACATTTTACAACAATAAAATAATAACAACATAGTGGAATAAATACTCTGAAAGTTATTTGGTCCAACAGATCAACGATGGTCATCTTAGAAAAAACTAGTCGTATTTGAATTAGAAACATCGAAAGTGATTGATTAAACTCATTGATCGGAGTAATTTATGATTTTAAAAACACGATGAAATGATCTTGTAACTATAAAACTTGATTTTCAGATTAATTCCCAAGTTTTATTAGAAAATACTGGAAGGAAATTGAATAAATCTTAGCTGATTTCTTTTTTCTCATCCAATTAAAATTTCTTCAAGAAAAAATTAAAAATCTTTGTTTTAAGTTAAAAATTTAAAAATTTAACCACTGAAAGCATTTAATTAAAAATCAAAAATAAGTGAGAAATTCTATTGAGCAGAAAATGATTAAAACTCATTAATTATTTAACAAATAATAATTAAAAATTCCATTAATACAACATTTTGATCAATAAAATACATTAATTTCTATCAGGACCTTATTATTACTTGTTTTGTCTTTCGAATTTAGTTTTCTCTCGGTGAAACAGATTACTTTACTCTTGTTACCTTACGAAAAATCTTAGTAAAAAGTATGAAAAATAGTGTATAGTGCGAAAAATTATTTATAGTCCAGAAAATTTTCATTTCAGAATGAAAGCATATCTTAGAATCTGCAAAATTGTGATAAGCTGTTGAGAACAATCTTGTTGCTTTTCCTTTTTATATCCCAAACTAAAATAATAATATGTTTTGACTAAATATATTCTTACCTAACTTCAATGAATGATTTTATTTACAAATGGTAGTTCAAAAATGAATGATCTGTATTACTTTTTATCTTTATTCAAAGACATTATTAAGAAACTTTGATTTTTTATTAATCAAAAAAAAAACTAATAAGTTAAAATTTGACAAATGACTACCAATTTAAATTACAAATCTGTAGATTAGATTTGAATATGTATAGCAATGGCGTTAGATGCTAATGAGGACTCGTGTATGATGCTAAAACGTGAATGGCAGCGTTCCCCTATAGTGGTTGCAAGGCGAAATGCTCGTGAAAGAGATCGCGTCTACGCTGTCAATCAGGCAAAACGCATTTCTTACATTTTTTTAATCCACTAACTATGCTATTACGCATAAAATACTGTTTTACTAACAAAATTATTGTGCAATAAATTTTAGTTTTACTGTTTTCAAATCATTACTTTGCACCGCAATATGTGATTAAAATAATACTATTTTAGGCATTTGTAACCTTAAAGTACCACCTTCCCGCTATTCGATCTAACACTAAACGAGTATCCAAACTGAAAATTTTACAGGCTGCAATCAGTTACATTGCTGCACTGACTGATTTACTTCGAACTGATAATGTTAAAGTTAAATTTGTTGACCTAATCATTGTTTATGACTATAAATTTTATTATTCTTGAAGCATGGAACTTGCTTACTCTTTCTTCATGTTATTTAATTCAGCATTGCAGGAAAAGGATAACTTATCAAAATGCTACGCAGCAAATAACTGCTCCAAAATTACCACGAACAGTAAGTAGCTCAAATACTGCCCTATAAGTGACTAATGTTACTGTCTTTCCTTTTAATATTCTTTGCAGATTCAACCTCTTCACTGAAGCGATCAAATCATTCGTTAAAAAAGAATATCGCCGTGCAACAAACTGAACTCCGACGAAATCAGCAACACTTCACAAAAACTATTAGTCGGAGTATTTACGACACAGCACAGTTCTGCAGTACTCAATGCTTACTGCTTCCCTACCCTACATATCAATGACAAGAACAATTTCTACCCCACTTAAACTCATATCTGATACTTGTTGCTGCTTTTTTTTGTATCGATGAAGCTACCAATGATAAAGTTCCAAGATTTCGATCCCGATCTATGATCTTCAAAATACATTCCTCGACCTCGACAAAATCATGACTGCTGATATGATTCCTCACGCCTAGTAGAAACTTTTTAAGAATTTTCTCTAATTACTCCATATATGAAACATTGGATGAAAGCAAAGTTAAGCACTAAATATAGTGCAGGTTATGAATAATTTGTAGAAACCTAAAACAGCTGTCTGATAGTACGATAGAATTTAATCTCAATTATCTAATTAAATAAACAAGTCGCAAGCCAGAATGAAAACTATTGAATACAATTTGCTATGACTACTTCCTCTCGAAACCACCAGCCTCGAAAAAATTCACGAAGGACTGCACTAAAATCTACAGTTTATAGATTTAAAAAATTTATTTTTTGAACAACGTGTTACTCCTACTAATAATACGTAGGAAAAAAAAAGCCGAAACGTTTCAATATTAAAGTTACATTTGGTATGCAATGCACTTTACTTTCACAATTTATGCAGCCATATAAAACAACTTGGTTACTACTCAACAAAGTGTGAAGTTGGTGACACAATAAAAGCAAGACTATAAATTTAATACTGCAAACACCTATTACGGGGTTAATCTTTTTGGATCGCGAGGGAAAAGAGAAGCTAAGCGAACGTTTCCAAGCCCAAGATACAACATTGTTACACGCTCCAGACCTAAAATACAAAACATACTGTTTGCGCATAGACGTTTAACTTATCTTCTTTATATGTTATACTTACCAATACCACCTCCAGCATGAGGAGGACAGCCATATTTGAATGAATCAATATAGGCCTGTATCTTCTGTAAGTCAATTTGATGATGTTTAGCTCTTTCAATTAACAAAGAAGGATCATGTATTCGCTGAGCGCCGGATAATATTTCTTCACCTGAAATTTTGTTCACAAATACCAAGCATACCAGATATTAACAAAGATTAATAATAAACAAGAAAAGAGATAACGCAAGAAAAGAGATAACGCTTAGTAATAGGTACATGTATGTTAGTTATTTCTAAAAAGTTCAGGAGAATGCCTTACCACGCATGAACATGTCGTAACTGTTAGAATACTTTGAATCATTCGCATCTGGCATGGTGTAAAATGGGCGAACCGCTAATGGATATCTATCGAGTACGTAAAAGTCAGTGTGATACTTTTCTTTGACCAATCTGCCCAAAAATTTCTCGACTGGAGTACTTAAGTCATCTTCGTCTCCAATCTCCACCCCATTCTCTTGTAATAATTTAACTGCAGCTGGATATCTGAAGTATATTTTCTGGGATGTCACGTTTTCTTCAGACTTATGTGCAACAGAAAAATTTTATAGTTTTTTAAACAAGTGCTAGATTAATGTTAGCAATGAAACAAATAAGAGAAATAGGAGCAACTGAACTTTTTTTCTTCAAAATAAATTTCTAAAAAAAACAATTTAAAATAGCTATCATGATTTATAATGCAATGCAGAACATACTTGAGTATAAGAGTTGGTTCAATAAATTGGAAAGGCTCACAGGGGTACTGTTTACCAACTGTTTCAATTTCGTGCTGGAAATTTGACTGCAGACCTTTAAATATATCGACAAAAACGGCACCAATTGTTTCAACGACCTAGAAATTTTGTTTCAAGAAAAAAGCTACTTCATAACGTTCATTATTGTCTTCAGTTTTCGATAACAAAAATTAACCTCATGATAGTGGAATTTAAATGCCATTTCGACATCAAGACCCACAAATTCTGTTAGGTGACGATGAGTATTGCTATCTTCCGCTCGGAAGACAGCACCAATTGTAAAAACCTGCAAAGTGCATATATTTGATAAGAAGTCAACAAAAATTTATCAAAACTAATCAGTTCTGAAAATAGCTTACTTTGTCGAAGTCTGCAGCAATCGCCATCTGTTTATATAGCTGAGGAGACTGTGCAAGATACGCTGAACCTTTGAAATAGGAAACCTGAAAAAAAGAATATCAAGCAGCAATAGTGCTAGAAACTGGATAAAAATAAGGATTTAATCTATACCTCAAAAACGTTCGCACCACCTTCGCTTGCTGCAGATATGATTTTTGGCGTGTGTATTTCCAAGAAACCACGTTTTTTTAAAGTGTTTCGGAACAATTCACATATACCATCTTGTATAGAAAATATAGCGTGACTAGTTTGTGTGCGAAGATCAAGCACTCTGAATGCCAAAAAATATAGTTTTCATCAATCAATTTTCTGAAGCCGTTTTTAACTGAGCCATACAGTAAACAACCTATTATCTAGACGTGTGTCTAAGTTAACGACAGATAGAGATGACTCTTCTTCATTTTTTTCTTCCACTTTAAGTCGGGCAGCATCTTCAATCTGTAGTGGTAAACGTGGTTCCGCAGCACTAACTACGAATAACTCTGTCACATGTAATTCAACTTCTTTTTGTGTACAGCTACTAACTTTCTGTTCCACTTCTTTCACGACACCTCGGACATCAATGATAGATTCCTAAAATTTTAACGTTGAAAATGAAAAAACTATACTTTGAAATATTCATCTTTTGAAGAAAAAGAAAAGGATAGAAAATATCTTACTTTTGAAATGTTAGCAACAAATTTCAGCATATTTCTACTGATCTGTTTACCAACAAACAACATCCCCTGTACAGAATACGTTCGCTGACGAATAATAATGAAACATGTCTTCCCTTTTACTCTCGAAGTATGCAAACGGCCTCGCACCCAAATCTGATATTCATTAATACATGAGACTAGAATCTCAAATAACTGCTAACAAATTTTAAATTCAACATTTTGCGAGCTATATCATCTTATTTTTGAAATTACTGCATGAAATCATATTTTGCTGCAAAAATTCAAACTAATGTTTGTGGATATTAAGTTTACTAGATGAAAAATTGTAAAAAACATTCAATCTATTAAATATAGAGTATTTTTTAAAGCTCTGTTTAACTCTTGTAGAAAATTTTGAAGTTTTATACAAATGCATACAAAAACTGACTTCCTGGCCATTTAACTCCAATACGACATCTTTAACATCGACAAAATTTAACGTTTTTCGTTCAGCAGACTGTATTAGCCCATAAATACCATAAAGACCGCTGGAGATATCTTCTTCGTTTAACAGTTTTTCGTTTTCTTTTGCTTGTTCAGCTGCATACTAAATGATAAAAGTCATGTTGGTACTTCAGAACGAACTAAACTGAGTCCACAAAAGATAATTACAAGCTCCAAACCTCAGCCTTCTTTTCTGCTTTCTTCTGTTGCTTTGCCAATTTGTTCAATTCTTTTTTAGACAACTTTTTATCGCCTTCTACACTTGCATTATTAGTTTCATTAGTCATATCTGAAATCATTCGATTGCTCACAAATTATTCAAAATGAAAAGTGTGAAAAGTTTTTCCATTTTTGCATAATTAACTAATTCTAATCGTATCTTCCAATTTTCTTAACCAGATCTTCTCACCAATATTCTAGCAAAAACTTGAAAAGAAATTAGAAACCCAAACTTCTCTCCCATCCATTCATACATCAATCCCATTAATCCTTTTCTGCAAATTTTGACGATCACTGCTAGCAATTCATCCATTTACTGATACAAAATGTGCAGTAAAATATGGATGGACGATTGCTTTAAGTAATTCAGACCATTTTTTAAAATGAAAATTTGAATTCCAAACTCGAAATCAAATAACTTAATACCATGTTGAATAATTATGATGACTTATTTTCTATGAAGATTTGTTACGATGATTTATCCTTCATTACTTTTTCATATTCTTCTGCATGAAGGATTGTATGAAAGAATGGGAGTATTACGGCGAAGTTATTAAGTCCTTTTGAAGTCAATGAAGAAGAATGAAAGTGATAGACATATTTGAGAGAGTAATTAGCTCATTATTTGTTATTCAAACTTGTCAGATGAACAGAAGAAAATTTTTGCATTCATTTCGTTCAAATTTTGAGCAGTAAAGTAATGATCAGTTTGTCATTAATTACACAGATATTAAGTGAGTATTGTTGTGCATGAAGTGACAGAATGCAATGATTATTAAATAAAATAATTTTTATCTACCTAATCTGTTAAATATACAGTAGTAATTTCGAGGGTTATGTTTGAAGATTTAAAATCTGTACTCATATATAATTGATATTTTAAATATGAAAATTTTAAATAATAATTGATATTACTTTGTTGATCAAGTTAGTAACAACATTACTACTAATTTTATGTGCATAATTTGATTATATTATACTGTATCATAAATAACCATCATATAATTTTCTAAATGGTTTGAATTGCAGTTTAAATCTTTTACTCTGAATATTAAGACTTGCTTTTATTACGTTTTGAGCTGGGTAAAACTTATTTTGCACTAATAATTCAATCATCATCAAATTAAATTAAGGTAATATGTAATTTATAATTTTATTTTAAATATTATAGACTCTTATAATTGAGACCTACTTTTATTACGTTTTGACTAGGTAAAACTTATTTTGCATCAATAATTCAATCATCATGGAATTAAATGAAGCTAATATATAATTTATAATGTTATTTTGAATATTAGACTCTTATAATTGAGATTTGCTTTTATTACGTTTTAAGCTAGATAAAACTTATTTTGCACAAATAATTTAATCATTATCAACATAAATAAGCTAATATGTAATATAGATAGTTTTCAAATTTGAGAAACGTAGCAGTTTTCTGTGTATGTCAAATACAAACACTTTTATCGTGATTTTATCTTTATGCAGTGAATAAAGGCAAATATTTTGTGAATTCTGACTGCAAAATATCATTCGAATTCAGTATCAGTTAAAGTATGAAAGTATGTATTTTTCACGCAGCACTTTACTACCTTGATTAAATATGTTCTTACTTTGGCTAATATGAGAAGAGAGCAGTAGCTTATCCGACTTATAATATGCGTGACCACATTGTTTTCAAGAAAATGTATTTTGGTCTTTCTTATTTATCAGAATTGACGATATGAAATTAGTTTTAGCAGCATCAATAGCTGAGTTAATCCAATCATTCAGAAGGAAATAAATGCTTATAAACAATAATTTGCATGAAAAAAATCAAACAACTCTCATTTTAACGAACAATAAGGCTCTGAGAAAGCAATTTTTCCTTTTTATCTTTGCAAACTTAACAATTTTATTTCTAAAGCGACTAAACTGCTTCTTCTTCTCGTCATAGAAGATGGAGTTCAATCTCCAGCACAGTGTTCGATTTTACAGTTCAGTGCTATTTTCTGTTCTCATTCCATGCATTCATGCAGCGCTTTCATTAATGCCAGTTGGAGATTTTAAGGTGAATGTAATAGTCCTCTACCATCTATCATTCTTGATTTAAAGGCTAAAATTTTTTGGAAAGTTTTTTAAGGAAAATACGATTAATAAATGATATATTCTGTATCCAAATTGTACGTACATTCCACTCTACAATTCACCAGATGTTACCAATGAAACTTACTTATGTTATTAATTGGTTGAAATAACGATTGGATTTGTGAAACTCTTTACTCAAAGACAAACTTACCAATCGTTGATAAAATGAATTCCTAAAATTTATGATTTTATAATTTTTTTAAAAAATTATTGAGCTTGCATTCAGTTCTTCACACTAATACAGCAGCTATTGATGAGCGATTTCGTTTTTTCCAATAAACGTATTGAATATTGCTAAGAGTTCTACTGAGATTTTATCATATATGGTCGGCATACTAATCCTTCTTTTTTTCATGCAGCACTAAATTTTCTCTCAAATTAAAATGAATGAATCATTTGTTGAGTTTGCATTTGAAGTGAAATTGCATTCTGGATAATATAAACTTGGATAATTTTTTGTAGTGATTATTACTGGTAATGCTCTTTTACTACTGAAGTCGAGAATGCGAAGTGTATGTCTAAGTCTAATGAAAGATAACTGACTGACTGACTGACAGATTTTGTAAAAAGAGCTACTCTTATCAACAATAACTATTGAAAACGTTTTAGATAAAATTACATGTATTTCATCTGATTTGTTTCTAAAATGCGTACAATTTTTTGGTTTATATAATTTAATTTAATTAATTAAGCAATTCATTAAGTTTTAAATATTTTGCAGTTATTGACAATTAGACTGACAATTAGGCAACATTGATTGATAATTACCACAAGACTGTCAAATTTCAGTGGAAATCCCGTCAAGTTACATCTTTACTACAGGAACATACAGAAGATTTGCTGTATGTTACAGTATTGAGTGCATCAGAAATATCAAATGTGGTGATAAGTGTGGTTTGTGAAGAATTCGGTGCACTACAAATGTTATCCAATATTAAACAAGTGCTCTTTATCATACATGGAAGTGCCCTGCGAGAAACATGGCTTTGATAAAAATAGTGCTAACATTCATTTAAAGCTATGTTATAAAATTATAAATTATAATAAATGAGTGCAAATGCTTGAAAAAATAATTTAATTCACAACTTAATTAATCAAATAATTAGTCAGATAAGTAATTAGCAGATTATTAACATGTTTTAAAACGCCAGCAAAAGTATCGCTAGCTATCTTTCACTTTGAAAAAACTTCAGATTTTCCAATTAAACTTACAGTTATAAGTCTGCTTGGGAGATTTGACAAAGAAGTCTTCTCTATCATACTTAATGCTTGATAATAACGCTTAGTTCTTTCGAATGCTTAGCGCGAACATTTCAGTTTTTTATCACAAGTAGATAATATTGATAAAATCTATGTAATATTTTGCGCTGAAAAACTTTTTTTAAACAATCATTATTCTTTCTGAATGTCGCACTGCGTTCATTACAGTAGTCGCAACAAGCATACCATTTTTTGATGTTTATGTTCACATATTTATGACGGGTCCTTCATATAAATTTTAAACTGCAGTCTTCAAAGAAAAGATAACGAAAGTTTTTCAATAAAAATGTCGTTTTGTTTTTCAAATTTTTTTCGTACAGTTTCAAATCATAATTTCTTTCAAATATGCATTAACTGCTCGAATTCAATTCTCGTCTTTGAAAACTCTGGTGTAACATTGCTCTGAATATCTGTTTCTGATTTATGCTAAATTTTATCTCAGACTTACTTACTCTTCGCTCACTATCAACTACGAACATGATATCAGCCATTTCCGTGCTAAAAATACTTTTATGTGTGAGGAAGTGATATCTCTTACGGATCATTCATTATCATTATGTGATTAAGTGAACAATAAAACTGTGTGAAAAATTAAATTAATTTTGGAAAAAAATTGTCTGAAATTTACTACACATTAAGAAATTAATTTGTGCCAATTATGATAACGCTCTATGAAAAAATATTTGAGCGAAACTTTTTATTTTTATTACTATTATTATTATTATTATTATTTTTTGTATTTTTTCTTCCTTAAAAATTTGTCACAAAATTAGTGGGATGGTTGAATTGTTTATGCGAAATACAAACAAATAATAATGCATATCCGAAACTAATGCGAGTAATGAAACTTTACGTATAGCTTCAAAATTCTACGTTAAACTTCTTGAAATTGAGCATAGGTAAAATGCATTACAGTTTAAGGATTCTGTGGTTAATATATTTTATGTTTTAATATAATTTGATTTTCAGTGATACAAATCTAAAAATTTAGCACTTAAAAAGGGAAATAATTCACCGACAAATTCCTAATTTACTTTTTTACATCATTGTCGAGTACTTGAATTCATGCAAATTACTTCAGTGAATGAAGTTAATGAATGGACGAGAGATCATATTTGCTTCTACATATTTATTTTTTTATCTTCAAAATTTTGCAGAACACAGCCAATAATTGCCGGGATAGCAGTAAAGAATAATAAAGACTTCTGGTCAAAGCTGACCTAAGGGAGCAAAGCAGTGCGAAATTGGAAATACTAATATATTTTGTATTGATAACTGTGTTGTATTATTTTATTTACTGTCTCTCTTATTGTTAATTTCTTCGATGACTACTACGTTGTTTGCTTTCATTCAATTCATTACTGACATAATAGAATTGTCAGGTAATTGATACTGATGCGAAATATTGACAAGAATGATGGTAAAAGTCAGCAACCGTATCTTATTTAGAAGCAAAGGTTGATATGCAGTTTGACGATAATAAGCAGTCTTACTGATATGATAAAGCCTTATAAAGATCAAATTGTGATTAATTAGTAATAAATGTAAATAAGTTGTATATTTTTTCCAATCCTTTTTTAGATTTAGATTATATCTTTTTATCTCATAAACAGATTGTTAATTCGTTACTTAATTCAAATAGATTTAAAAAATCATTCAAAAAGCAGAAACCGAGAAACCATTGTTCTATTAACTGTTACTTCAAGATACCAAATATAATTTTATTAAATTTGTTCACGAATTTAAGTCATCGAAAATTTCATTTTCAAATATTTTCAATTTTCCAGCAGATCATATGACAAGTATGTAATCAATCAATATCATATGTCAATAACTGCGATTTCAAAATTTGAATTAAAAAATTTCATTATCACTTTACAAAAGCAGTGAATTCGTGAAAATTTTTAAACTTTGTAGATGTGTTATTAGGCAAAAAAATGCATTGGGGGTTAATAAAATCCATCAGAACTTTGTCATGTGGAAGATTATGAACTCTTTTTCAAAGTTTGTGAACTTCTATAAAAATCAATTCGGTGGTAGGTAGTTCAGATTTATTCAATTACAGGAAATGCTTTTTAGAAATACTAAAGGATTAAAGCGGATTACTAGAAAGTCTACTGCGTGTTAAAATTAATATCATTTAAAATTAAAAGTTTTTATCTTTTCATAATTAATATTTCATGGTAGGACATTATTTGAAGTTTTTAAGTTACTTACTAAAGACTCTCGAAGCACATCGCTATAGCAATGACGACAGATGAGAGATTCAATAATAATGCCGATAATGACTGGTACTTTTTATAATTCATTGTTACTTTTAATTACCCAAAAGATAAGCTCAACATGTTATTGAAGGCATAAAAAATATTAAAGTATTTTGATTAAAGATATATTATTTCGATGATTGTCGCAGTACAGAAAAGTACTGTACTGATTCTTGAAATGGATAACTACGAAGCAGCAATATTTGTCACTTTTATAATGCTTTGATGGAAACTGGGAAATAATACAAGCACATTTGCAGGAATTCTGAAAACAACAAAACAATGGGAGTGATTTTCAGCGGACGCAGCAATGACTTCCGTAATCATACAATATGCGTCAGTCTTGAAAAAGAGTTCACATTTTGTGCCAAGTTAGGAGTGTCATGCGGCAAGTCTCCACTTGAAGATTTTGCTATTTGTGTCCCATTTGTACACAGAATTCTGATGATGAGTGATTAAAATTTCTGCATAATCTGAATAATCTTTACAATTTAGGAAATAATGTATAAATTTATGCTATTTGTCAAGAATGGTAAGAGCGAAACTGCCGTAATTGACAGCGATCACAGCAAAGGAGCAAAAATGATTTTGTAGGGAGAGCTTATTTTCACTAAAAGTATATAAGGAAGTGACGTTCAGTATAATAAAAATAAAATCACTTCAGGATCATTACACGACAGAGGTCTGATATTTTCAGTCATCTCAGCAATTGCTTCCATGACTATCATATTATTCGTTCTTTACTTGACCTTTGCTAAAATTAAAGATGGCTTTTTCAAGTATTTCACAGTTTTTCTAATGGTAAATTGTGCTTTAAATACTATCGCCAGTTTTATATATAACGGAATTGATGATTTCGACTTTTTGTATTTACACCTAGACAGAAATATTACGTAAGTTTTCTTTATATGAATTTATCACGAACTTAATTACAAATCTGCTTGAAATAGTTGTATATGTATGTTGAATAATCAAATTCTGAAGACAACTAAATTAGCTGCTCACTATAAAAATGCACTTTTCATATTAAAAAATTGTGCAACTTTTTAGCTCATGTTATTATGAAAACAGTAAACATCAATTACTGTTACATGATGATGCTTATTATATCTAAAAAATTAATTACTAATAACTAATTAATTAATTGGTTGGTTGGTTGTTTGATACTATCTTAAATAAATTTTTAAATTTATCTTTAAAAATTGAGTAATTTCTGAAATTTAAATGAATTCATTGTGAATGGCATTTGATTTTAACTTCTAATAATGTTTAAGCTTAAATTTAAAATGGCTGCAGACAGTTTAATCTAGATGAATTATTCATAGTGTAAGCAATTTGATGAATGCGATTTCAAACTAATTGAACAATAAAAACTTTTACAGTTTATGCTTAATATTTAGAATCACAATTTATAATTCTATGCTCTTCCTAATATTGTTTGGACAAATGTGGTTTCTCTGTTTAGTTCTGTTTGCTGTAATTGCTTCTTATTTGCCATATGTAAAACCCTATGTGTACATCAAATATTTCGTTAGAAGGTAAAGGTATATCTTATATTTTTTCCCATTGTTAAGCTAAGGTATTGCATTAAGATTTTGTTGAAATAAATAAGTACAAATTTCATGACTGATTTTTTCTATCAAACCTTCAGAAACTCACTAATTTTCTTCAAGTCAAAAAAATTGAACTAAAAAGTATTGCAAATAAATTTCTTATTTTTGTGCTTTTGCAGAAGTCAAAAAAT
>UYYF01004465.1:0-34126 GCA_900618365.1 Thelazia callipaeda
CCAATTAATTAAGTTGATGAATTATACACAAAAATGCAAGAAAGGAAATAGTGCCACAATTGGAGACAATTTATGAATACTTAAATGTCAAATTTCTGAAAAATAATTCACATCATGGCTGTACAAAAAGAGACGGAGAATCCAATTACAGTGAAAGATACGCTAATGAAATAAAATGAATGAGAAGGGAAATGCAAATAATTTTTGCTATTTACAAACTGTTCGCTGCAAGTTAAAGAATATGTATAGTGGTGAATTTATGCAAGTCATTTTGAAAATTGTACGAATTACGTAAAAACAGACTAAGAAAAAAGTAATAAAACAGACTCGCGTATAATCGAAAAATAGTCCTACAAAACTATTGAAAACTAATTATATTCTAATGTTTCAATTAAAGCATAATAACTATCATAAAATATTCTGTTTCTACTAATCTATCAAAGAGATTTATTTATTATAAGTATTTTAGAAATGGAATGCTAATGAATAATTTGCATCGGAATTCAAATATCAGTCCAATAAATGTTTAATGCAAAAACTAGATCTAATTTTCTTTAACTGACGTAAACTAACTCACACAGAACTTTACTATAGAAGAGCGAAAGCGAGTCTACAGTCATGAAATTGCTTAGACACAACTAGACACAGCCAGTTTACAAGTCAGATGAATGGATATAATCGCACTGTTTTTTTTTCTATAAAAGAAAATTCGGGCACAAAACTGGCCAATAACGAGTGGAAAATGTTTCAATGCTTTTCAAATGAATTCTGTTTATGTTTTGGGTGAAGAATTGCGATAGATTTGCAACACTCGATTGAGTGCATTTTATAATTTTTCACCTAAACCAAGCTGAAAAAATACTGTCAATTTAAAAAATAAGACAATTCTAATTTGTTTACTTAAATGAATAATATTTCTGATGCCAAGTGCATTCTTTCCTCAGCAAAGATCTATTTTTTTGACCCTTACGTCAATCAAGCAAATAACAACAGAATAACATCATAACAGTACAAGAATACATTCGCAAGAGTACAAAAGCAGAACATACGAAGAGGCTGTTAATAAGGGAAATCGGCAAAGAAAACAATATTAACTACTCCTCGGAGGGTAGAGGACAAAAAACTTCGTCTACGAATTTGACACATCTCTATGTAGCACACCTACGTGATTCACTCTAGAACTTCTGAAAGCATAAGTCATCTGAATTCTAAATATTTAAAGTAGTACTCTGCCTGATGTCAATTTGCGGACAGTTGAAAAATTATTTGTACGCGAGCATTACGTGCTTTAGGAATTCATTAAATTCAAATTTTAATTGAAGAAGCAATAATTTCACTCCACACTCTAATGCATATTTTCCATTAACAACTAATCATCGCTTCAGAATAAAAAGCACATAAGTTGAAAATGCTTATCTAATGCATACTTTAAGAGTTATTCAAATAAAGTTACTAAAGATGACAAGCAGACAAAAATCCCTGCTTCACACAGCTGATGCAACATATTGTGCTTCAAATAATGAGACAGAATTGTTTCGCATTGCTTGAGATGTAGCATTCATTTCTCGTTTCGCCATTTTATTCTATAATTTTGCTACTGATACTTTGCGGTCGGCCACCAAAATTAAATCATATAATAAGTTCAAATGTATTGCTTAATTCATTTCAGGTTGGTTGTTGTTAATTGTTATTCGCTTTATTTGGTTATACATCAAGATGACAGCATCTAAAGTTGAGGAAAATATACACGTAACTGCCGATGACCAAAAATTGATCAATCGATTTGCAAGATTACATCAGAAGTCGATAGATGTGAGGGTATGTTTTGACTTGGTTTATTGCTAAGCTCTTCATTTAATGCTTGTTTCTGTTTGAAGCTTTTGCCTTTTTGCATAAATGGAAAAGCTACAAGTTTTTTTCATTTTTGTAATGGGAGCATTATTTTGCACTTGAAAATTGAACGTTCTTGATATTGCTTTCTTTCCTTGTGATTACAGCTTTTTAACTAGGAATACATACGAATTTATTGCCGCACTTCTGTTACTGACTTCAATTATTATACTAATATATGTGTTACTTTAAGTATTTCATTTTTGAGGCATACAAAATTCTTCATGTCTGTCTACAAATCAATATTATCATCAGGCTTCTTACATTAATTTCTTTGTAAGCTTGCAGGAAAAACTTGATGAAATGACGAGAGATTTGCAAAATATGAGTGAAGCTTCTGACGAGATCTTTCTGCTCAATGATTGTGACTTGCAGTCAATTCCTTATAAAACAGGCTCAATATTTATGCATTTGGATCAAGTCAGTAACATCTTCTGAAATAATATTCTGCTTAGAGAGAAAGTGCATAGATATACAGAGCCTTAAGAATAGTAATCAGCATGTAAACAAATGAATATATCACGTATAATTTATGCGCATTTGACCTGATCTGAAATAATTGGTATTATGGTTTTAATTTTAGAATAGTTGAAAAAATTCAATTGAAAAGGTTGCTCGTTTTTTTAAGTCAGAGATAGAAATATCGAATTATCGTTTTCAGGAACGGTTACAGTCGAAACTACAGGATATGAAAGAATATTTGGAAAATCAGGTAGCTGTTCTTGATGAAAAACTCAAAAGCATATCTAGGGAATTGGGTTCTCTAAAGGCAATACTTTATGGCAAGTTTGGTGATAGTATCAATTTAGAGACGGATATGGACGATTGATATCGCAAAATTGAACATTTTTGTTTGGTTGTTCAGGGATTTTTCAAAATGCTGTTTTTTAGTCATTACTTTCATATTTCACTCCAAAAGATATTGAGAAATGGTTGCTATACTTCTCAGAATTATCACGATTTCAAGCAGGTACTTGAAATATTGAAATAAACTGCAAAGCTGTTGGTTGTAAGCGCAATTCTTGTGACCAATGTATATATTACGCTCATAGATATTATGAATTATTTGAATTTTTTTGTCCTATTATTTTTTCAAAATTTCTTAATTCATTAAAGCTTGGCATTTAAAACTGATCTTTTCTGGTAATGACTTAACTGCATTTGAAGTTTCACTTTTACCACGAAATAAAGAGAATACCACACTTTTACCTGTTTGTTACAGTCTGTTGCAACTTTGAATATAAGAAGCAAATGTATGATGTTTTTAGATAGTAAGCTGTAGTAGTAATAGAAATAAATATTTTATTGTCATATTCTTTTCCTGTATAATATTAAATAATGGTTTCAAGGTGTGGTCGAAGATTCTGTGATTGCTTTATTAACGAGAGTTAATGACTGCAATTACTTGATGTGTAGAACTTGTAAGGTTTTGATCAAAGTTAAAAGTCCTCCACTGTTTCTGAATTACATTCAGACTGTTTTATCTTGACATTTAAGGGTTGTTGTGCTGCATGAGAAGTTTCTCAGATAATATGTATTTCTGTAAGTTTTTGATTTCTGTACCTGAATAATTAAATAGGTCAGAGAGCCTATTTCAGTAAAGTGAGTTTGATATGATAAGTAAAAGGTATAAGCATCATCTCAAACATGTCGTACCGTATATTATCAAAGAGACATTCAGAACGGTGTTTTGTGCACGTATTTTATGCGATGTTCATGGATTTAATGGCAGTGATGCATGTTTTATTATGCATAGTTTCAAATCTATGTGTAGTTTGCATTTAGATTGCAGATGTCTATTAGTAGTGAACGATATATTTGCCATGTTTCCATCCTGCAGTTAGTAGCCTAATAAATGAGTACGTTGAGATATTTAACACGTATCGCATGGTATTGCAAGTCATGCCTTAAGTTATGAAGTCTTTGATTTTCATAGATTCTGGTGTCACTGCTGAGTTTCGTAAATATTCATTCACTCAGTAACTGTAACTATAGTAAGTGAGTGCAGCTGAATTAAAGTCAGTCTTATGTCGTAGTGAAGTTGCTGGGAGCAGCTAGCGGACACAAAGCTGCATTTCATAAGGAGGTAGTAAGTGTCAATAATTATTGCTACTGACAGAGTAGATAACAGTGCTAGCATGGCAAGTGCCGTTGTCTCCTCGTCATCACATTGTGTATTCTCTGTCATTTCATTTCATTTCATTTCATCTCATCTCATTTCATCTCATCTCATCTCATCTCATGCATTCATGCAGCAAGTGCTGCAACAGTAATTCTCGCATAATAATGGGAACAAATGTCGGGTTCTTAGGATGAGCTTGTTGAAATTATTGCTAAAAAACTCGAATGAAGGAATAGCAGTATGTTTACTTGCTGTATCAAAGAAGAAGTGCCAGAGTTGACGTGCTTTTCTCTCTTTCTCTTTTTATCACATTCATTCATTCCTATTCCTAATTAGTTCTGTTAACGTCAGTAATGTTAGTAATTGTCTTTCACCTCAATTCAAAATTGATTTTGCTAGGTATGGTACTCGTCTAAAAATTATTCCATATGCTAGTGCAAGAAATGCGTGTGACGTAAGTCGGGAAGGATTCATCTTGTTGGCTGTACTGTTATCATTATTCTACCATTTAACGAAGAATTCTTATCATTTGTTCGTATAGTTATATAGTCGTGTTAAATCTCAGTGACATTTTGTAGCAGAATTCATACTGGTTACGCACTTACTCTTGCTGCAGTAAGTGAAAGCGAAGGAAGGGAGGAAAGAATTTTCGTGTCATTAGATTAATGTTGTAACTTTTGATTACATGCACTGCTTGAGTAAGCAGCAAAAACAAAAAATAACATGGTATGGAACGCATATTTATGTATAGGACAGTTTTTTTTGAAAAGAGGAAATTTGTTTGAGTGAGTATTGCTGGACAATTCATATGAATCTAGTCTTTCTCCAGTTATTTAGTCTTGTAATTATTACTCAGCTAGTTGCAGTAAAGACTGATAATAGTACTGTATGCAAAGTAAAGATAGTCAAATGAGTATTTAATGTAAGGCAAAATCGTTTGCATCTGATATGTTTCTATAAAAGTTTAAAAGAGAGATAGAAAAGAGGTCTGTGAAAGCAGTATTAGTTCCAAGGTCTATGAATAGATAAATGTATAATTTATTAGTTGCAGTACTTTTCTTCTTTCTGTTTACTCATTGTTGTAATTGCCTTATCATTTATTTGTGTCAAGTTTAGAGCGCAAAATTATATGTTTACATTTGTACGGAATGGTGTTTACAATTATGAATAAAAAATTCTAATAAAATTAGAGTACTTCACACTTTAATACTATGATCAATTAATTTCACTCCTTTTAAGTAATTTGAATATTAAAAAATTCTTTTTGCTTTTTTAGCTTTTCCAATATTTTAATACAAAGTTTTAGCTTTTCCAATACAAAAATCATCTATTTGATGAAGGTATTACTTAAAACGTGTAGTGCAACAAAGATTTGAGAGTATGGCTGTGATGTGAATAGTGGCTTTGTATTAAAATATTTTCAAACCGCACTCTACGATAGTAGTCAGTGTGTTAATCTTTTTTCTCTTATACCGAAAAATTCTTTTTTTTTCTTCCCTGATTTGTCCAAGGTTTTGATTTAATTTTGAAGTTTTCATCATGTTAATACAAGAGAAACCTGTTTTGGAATTACAATCCAAGTAAGTGGCGCTGCTTTCAGTTGAACTTCTCTTTAACATTCTCTCTCTCCATTTACTAAGACGTTTATTTTCTCTTTAGATATTTTTTATAATGAAATTTTTCATGTATCAAGAAATCTCATAATCTCATAAATTAGAATTTCAAAATACTTGTAGTAATTGTTCAATTTTTTTGAGACGTTAAGCGGGGTAGTAGTAGTACACAGGGATGTTTCAGTACAAACTGAGATGAAAATGAGTGTTTCTAATTTTTAGATTCAAAAGTTAATTAAGTAAGGTCAAGTAGTAATTAGAAAAAATTATCTTCGTGAATATATTAGAAATACTCATTTTCATCTCAGTCTGTTATTTAATTTCTTCTAATATTTAAAGCAAATAAAGATGTTTTCAGAATAATAAATTAATCATGGAGAGCATGTATTGTTTGTAATTAGTTCATATTCACGTTAATTTCTTTCTCGATGCACTAATCATTTTGTTGGGTGGACTGTGAATGAAAATTAGTTTTCTTTCATTATATTGTGTACAGTCCGTGATCATTTGCTACAAATAATATTTGTGTTCGTTTTCTGCCGGCATTTTGCATTGACGCTGTATTTTAAGAGTTGACAGAAAAGATGTCGCATCAAGATATATCGGTATTGCGTCGTGAAGATTCTATCTCTACTCCATTAAGCATGGAACTTGTTAGCATTCTTAAAGAATCTATGGGAACCATCAATGGCGATCCATATGTTTTCGTTATTTTTGGTGCTTCGGTATGCTTGAAAATGCGCAATTTGTATTATGAATTCATTCAGAGAATCAAAATTAATAATGCTTCAGTTAATTGAAAATAATGTATCATGAGATATGCACTTAATTTCATTACAAATTTTAATCACTTCAAACTATAGAAAGCTAAATGTAAAAATTTAACTCACAAGATTTTATATTCTTTATTATTACTGATTTTGTTTTCTCAAAGCAATTATTTTAGGGAGATTTGGCTAGAAAAAAAATTTATCCCACACTTTGGTGGCTTTTCCGGGATTCACTACTTCCTTACAATATCTCTATAATTGGTTATGCTCGATCTGACTTAACGATGACTTCGTTGAAAGAAAAATTCATCGGGCAATGCAAGGTAGTTTTTTGGTAGTTTATTTATTTGTGTAAAAATATTTTTATGCATCTTAAAATTCCAAAAATTCCATCTTCGAGGTAATATTTTTTTGATTCTGCAGTCACTCTCTCTATCTAGACTTACTTTTGTAATACTTTATTTCACGTTTTCAAAAACCATAATTTTTTCATTAGAAAGTATAGCAATAAGGTTGTGATTTTTAAAACTCTTCATTAAAATTTCGTTCAATTTTTGCTCATAGTGAATGCGTATTATTAACTTCCTTGTATCATCCTCATTACTTCATTCTGTTATAAAAAGCAGTTATGAAGAACTAAAAAATATTTAACTGTTTTATATTTTTTTCTCGAATTGAATGAATTAAATTTGCTCAGCGATTATTTTTAGCTTCATCTTGGGGAAGAAGAAAAGTTCGACAAATTCATATCGCGTTGCTTGTACATTCGTGGTAGTTACAGTGAACCATCTGGATTCATTATCCTTCAAAATACCATCAAAAAAATTGAAGAATCTTGTGATGGCGGTATTTCATTTCTTATTATAAAAAAGAAAATGCATTTTTTTTCTAATTCAAGTAAAAACTATGTAAATAGCATCGTTTCTGGATATTCTTAGATTATCTTTTTTACAGTTCATGATACACCTCGTAAGACATTTTAAATCTCAAACCATCATTAAATATGATTTTTTGGATGTGCAAATAATAAAAGAAATCAAAAATTTTCTTTTCCCTTTAATTCTGTTCTGTTTCATGACATACATTATGATTATAGCAGCAGTGAACAGATTATATTATCTTGCTTTGCCTCCCGAAGTCTTCGAATCTGTTACACTTCAGATAAATAAAAATTGTATGGATGATGGGTGAGTTGTTGCCTACTTTTTCTACCACTTCAATGGATATCTAGTTCATTATCGTACTATTAAATAGCTATATTATTATTAGTATTTGTTTGCGAAAATATTACATTAGTATAGATTTACTTCATCTCAAGATGCTTTATGCTCATGAATTATTTCTGAATTTGATGTGCTAAATTAAATGGTTTTTTTTGGTTCAAGAGCATTTTTAGAACCAAAAATTGAAACCAATTATTTTTGTCTTCTTTGCTAGTTTGTACTTTGCAGTTTTTTTTTGCTGCCTGTATTTGTGAAAATTGAAATATCACTTTTCATAACATAAGGAGATTTGTGCAATATTTCGTCATTTACAGAACATGTTGTAACTTTTTAGGCGTTCCTGGACCCGCATTATTATTGAAAAACCTTTTGGCGCCGATTCAGAATCATCGGCAAAATTATCTTTACATTTAGAAAGATTGTTTCGAGAAGACCAAATCTATCGTATTGATCATTATCTAGGCAAAGAAATGGTGCAGAATCTTATGATCTTAAGGTGAAATAAGAATGCTTATTTCTTTTTCAACATGCTGTGATGTCGATGATCAAAAAGATATTTATCTTTTGCATTATGTTTTTACAATTTGGTATTTAGTCTGAAGCAGTTTATATATAGCCCTGGCATATTATTGTAATCTAAGTTTCTTGATTTAGATTTGGAAACAGGATTTTTAATCCTTCATGGAATCGTGACAATATAGCTGCCATAGTTATTTCATTCAAAGAAAATTTTGGGACGAGAGGTCGAGCTGGATATTTTGACAAATGTGGCATTATTCGGCAAGTTTTCGATTGAGTCTTCGAATCGGATAATTATTTTATTTTATGACATTGTTGTTCCTTCAAGTTTCTGAAATTTTTAGAACTTTTCTTTTCAGTGATGTAATGCAAAATCATTTAATGCAAATTTTGACGTTAGTTGCTATGGAAAAACCCGTTAGTCTAAATGCAGAGGATATTCGTGATGAAAAGGTAATGTTTTTGCATGTTATAATTTCTCTGGATTATTCATTCTAAAACATTGATGTGTCGATGAATTCAAGGAACAGATTAATTTGAATTTTTTATTCAACTTTTACAGCTTTCTGAATTTGATGTGCAGAATTATTTTCTGTCACAAAATTGCTCTGTAGTAATTAAACTATTTGCTTTTTAATGAAATCATTAAGCACATCAAATTAATGAAATTATTAAAGAAGAAACAAAGCAGACAGATTTGCTAAGTACTAGTAGTCATTTTAGATAAGATTTATTGTAGCTTACAGTATATATAATGTCTTCACTGAAGTTAACCGTGTAGATATTAAAGTCCGGTCAGCATTAGAATATTTCTTGTCTTTGTTAATTTTACTATGATGTCTTTGCTGAAAGCGAATATATTACAGTAAAAATGTTAGGTTAACTATTCTAGATTAAACAGACAAAGTAGTGAGATTAAAACACCATTATTATTAAGACTGTACGAGAGTTCCTCACTGTGATTTTTTTCAGAAATTTAAGAAAAAGTTGGCAGGAAATCTCGGAAGCGATTTTCCCACTCTGCATATTTGCTTTACTGAATTAACATGATTGTTCCAGGTTAAAGTAATGAAAAGTATCAAACCCGTCCATTTGAAAGATATGGTTCTTGGGCAGTATATCAGAAACCCTGAAGCAATCAGTAATTTTATCATCAAATCAAAAGTATTTTATGACTGTTACGCTTTTTTATGAGTATAAAAAAGAATACCATATTTACAGATGGAGAAGAATGCTATGGTTATCGTGACGACACAGGTGTTTCTGAGTTTTCAACAACACCAACTTTTGCTTTAGCAGTGTTAAAAGTTGATAATGAGCGTTGGGATGGCGTTCCTTTTATTCTTCGTTGTGGAAAAGGTTTAGATTTTTGAATACAAGAAAGATAACTACAAAAATGGAATCCGTGTGTCTTATGAATCAATAATTGAAAATTTTGTAAATCTGTTTCTAGCACTCAATGAATGCAAGGCAGAAGTACGAGTACAATTTAAGGAAGTTGCGGGAGATATTTACCCTAAAGGACAGTTGAAAAGAACAGAACTAGTTATAAGAGTACAACCGAATGAAGCTGTCTATATCAAATTGATGTCTAAAAAACCAGGCATGGGATTTTCTGTAGAGGAAACTGAACTTGATCTAACTTATGGATATAGATATAAAGTAATAATTGTCGGTTTTGTATAGTTTCATTTCCATCGTTGCTTAATGTGATCTAAAAAATGAATCTGATTAGTAATGAGTCTTACTAGCTTTTAAATATGTTTCGAATAGCTATAAGGAGAGAATATTACTTTATGCAAATGCCGATTGTTGTTGATTTTCCAGGATGTGCGTCTTCCTGATGCTTATGAGCGACTCTTTCTTGAAGTTATAATGGGCTCTCAAATAGATTTTGTTCGAACTGATGAATTGGAACAGTCATGGAGAATCTTCACTCCAGTATTACGTCAAATAGAAAGGGAGAAACCGGAGCCTATTGAATATATTTTCGGAAGGCAAGTTTCTCAGTTGTTTTTACTTATCTTCTAAGTTGGTTTTAATTATTATTGAACATTCATTACTCTTCGAATTAAAATATTGCTCATCTCTTTTTTTAAAGTATGTTCATCACATATTAAATTTATTAATTTGACAATTTTTGCTAAGCAGATTTTCACATGACAGATTTCATGATTGATGAAATACTACTCCCTAACCATCACTACTGTTAAAATTATTCTATTATGTAATTTTTATTTTCACTATAAGTTTTCAAATCTATGGCTTTACTTTTCTTAAAATTTGTAGTCGTGGACCAAAGGAAGCAGATGAAATGATGGCCAAGCATGGCTTTGCTTTTTCGGGTACTTACAAATGGTCTTCGAGCTCACAGCGTTTTGTAGTGCAGTAATCTTGTTTTCATTGATGATTTGGCTTTATAACTACTCTTAAATTTTTTGGTAAATTATACTTCTAAAAAAGTGACTAATCCCCAGAAAATATGTCATATTGATATCAGGAAAAAACGTATCTAATCTATTCCTTGCAAATGTTGCCAGATTTTTGCTTTCATATTTAATATTGTGTTGTAAGGAAAGAGTGAACTATTTTCGATTACTCACTATATTGTTATGTTTGCTTAGCAAAGCACTGTAAACTCATAATATTGTTATTTACCACGTCATTCTTTATGTTAGTGGTCAGTGACCACAATATTGAGTATCGTTTTTGCTGGAACTTCATCATTCTGTTATTGCATCATTTCATTAATTTTATAATAATGGTTTGTTTATCCAAATGTAATGTTTTCATATCTTCTTCAAGTTCGCTGAGACGTGTTCTTATTCTGTATTAAAATAGTATAAAAAGTAAGCGCTCACATCAAATTTCACTTTATGTATGAAATGTCATACTTTTATTGCAGACTTTCGAGAAAAAATAATTCGATGTATTTTTTGCTTCGATTTCTGTCTAAATTAGCGGTAGTAAATTTTTGAATATTGGCTAATTGCATGTCGTTCTGTATTATGTTGAAAAAAAATGTTTATTTTACTTATAAAACTTTTCTCTGTGAATTTGTCAATGCATATGATAATATTGTAAGAACTGAGTATGGATCATATTCTTCCATCGTTTATGATTCTAGAAATTGTTTTGTTTTAGATTGTTAGAAGCGAATTATGAAGTTTAGTTCTTGTATGTCGGTGTTTCGCTCATATTAGACTCCATTAAACCTTAGTTTTCATTTTTTTTATTACCAGAAGTGGTTTAGCTATCTTGTTTGTAACTTGTTGGAAGTCTACCTTATTGCAAATTCAGGAAGAAGTTGTTTTAGCCAATTTAACATCACTTATAAATCGAAAATAAAATATACATAGATGTGTAATTCTTTTGGTCGTCGTGTGGGACGAGTAGTTTTATTATGTTTCAAATGATAAGCCATTAATGAACACAGTATTAAAAATGTTGAGACACGATGTAGCAATCAGAAGCAACATTATCTGTATGGGAAGCGTAATTTCTGTTTTTTCTGTCACTGAAGTTCAGTGCTAAATAAGAATCGTTCTAAGAATTTAGATAAATCGGTCATGTCACAGCAACGTCAGCTTATTGTTTTTCTATTGAGCAATTTCAGAAATTCAGACTTTTGAAATGCGAAACAAATAACGTTGCACTGATAAAAAGTAGAAGACATACTGCGGTTAAGCCTTAGGGAATGAATCGATATGCTGAGAATTGAAGCATTTGGATAGTGTCCGCATGATATCATATTGTCGTTTATGAAGTTGTTCTAATTCTTTCAATCCTTTGGAAGCGATATCCCAGCAGGGCGTATTTACCATGCTGAAGTAGTTCTAAGTATTCATTATCTCCTAGATCACTGTGTTATGATTTCAAGCAGCTCACATCATACCGACTAATAGAATATACTTATATTTTAGTGGAAAATTATTTCCAATTTTCGTAAATTTAGTATATATATTAAAGACTTGTAAGCATAAAATGTAAAACAAGTGAAGGCTATTAGTGCTTATCGTCAGATTTTACTTGACTGAATGATCAACATAAGTTTTATATTTTTATCATGCAAAATAAAATTATTTACGCATTTTTGCTTATTTATGTGTAATAAACTCTTTTTTCTGAAAAAGAAGTTTATTATACATAAATAAACAAAACCAGTTCTTCAAGTATATATTGGAAATCTTGTAAACTACGCATTCATTCATGTTTAAAAATTATGCATTTTAGCTCTACGATGATCAGTTTTGGTTTCTAAGTAGTATGGAAAGTAAAATTATCGAAGTTTTTTGCAGGTAAACTGGAAAAGAGCGAAAACGCATACAGTTCATTCCTTTGCCATCCTTGAACAAAACTGGGTAGTATCGTACGCTTTTCCCAGTTGTCCGTAAAAGTCATCTGTGCTAGGATACTGTGCACAAAAGTTAATAGAAGTACGCCACGTTTCATCTTTCTGTACCTTAAATTCAACTACTTCACCAATTTGATCTCTCCTTTTAAAGACGCATTTGCGCTGTATCTGCCGACAACAAAAGTGATCATAGTACTAGTTTGTGATTCGATCTTTTATTTCATCATTTTTTTAATCAAGAGCAAAATTGAAAAAATGATAATTTTGCAATTTTTGTTTGCATAAGAAGGGTCAGAATGATTTAGAAACGGAATAATTTGCTTCAAATGAAACTCTATGTACTGAAATTTTGAATTTTCAAATTTCTTCATTAGATTCAAAATTGGTGTCTTTCAAAGAATTAAAAAATCATCAAAAGCAATTCAATTTGCTGTTTTAATAGTAATAGTTTTTTGAGTATTAATAAATAAAATATCAAGCAAGCACATTCAAGCTTTTTTTATTTGCATAGTGCGCATTCGAAATTCGAAAACATGCAAAATTTATGTTATTGGAATCACATTATGAACAAATCCTAATTATTAGCATTGAAAATGGATTATTTGGAAAATCTTCACATCAGATAAATCGAAGCAAGGATATGACATCTTAACTAATCACAAATTAAGTATTTATTTCTGAAGTTTCAATGCAGTTCATCGTGTTTCTTCAATCCAAAGTTTTCAAAAGCAAGGCAAGTCCATATTTATAAATTCCGATATTATTTATTCATGATATTGAATCTGAATCCGTAAATATGAATAATCAATTTGTCCATTATTAATCTGTACATTTTCAAAATTAAAGTTTTGTACAGCAATTAAAATATTTATAGCAAATTTTTAAACAGATAAGAAACGAGCAAACATTCACTGGTTATCATTTAATTTTCTACTTTGTTTTCGTTATGATTAATGCTAAATCCAAAACTCTGAATTTACGATTTCTTGTAAGTAATTTTTTGAACTTGCTGGAAGTGCTCTCTGAATTGCAGTTGCTTGCATAATTTTCAAAAATTTTTTACAGTGAATACTGCAGCAGGTATTGAAAATGATGTGCAGAATTTATTTCAGTACACACACTTAAATGCATGCAAATTATCAACAAAACGATGCATTCTAAGTCGTTATAGTTTACAATTTTCACACAAACTTTTTTGAAAAAACTGCAAACAAGTTGAAGTTAATCAGATAATAACACTTTCTATTCCGAAAAACATGGACATGCCACAAATTTCATGCTTAAAAATTTTCTTTCGTTTACACTTTTAGAACAGTTAAAAGTATTGAACTTTAATAGTGAAAATCAGTTGGTAAAAAATGGCAGTTAGAAATTATTTACTGATTAAAGAGACGTGAAAAGTTTTGAAAATTATTTTAATGAAATAAATGAAAGAAAAAGAATTGAAAAGAGATTTAGTAACTTTAGCTTTTAAATGATGATAAAATAATATAATATTAAATAATTTATTCATTTGGTTCATCTCAAATTTTATTGTATTATGAATTAAAACAAATCAAATTTGACTGCTTGTACTACTTTAGCTTCAAAACATTTAAAACGCCCCAAAAATATTGTTATTACACACATCTTATTTTTTCCCACTGCTGTAAATGTAATTGTTAAAAAATTGATAAGTCAATAAAATAAAGAATTAACAATAGTTTAAAGTTTCGAATAAACTAGTGATGAAAACAAGATCACATAAACTAATTTAGTCTTAATAATAAAGATAAAATGTTAAATTTTATAAATAAATAATAAAAGTTTGAAAATGCAAATGGAAATATGAATAAGTAAATGCTGCGAATAATTTGTTTCTGAAAATTGGTTGGAATAATGCTTGCTTTAAAGACGACCATGCCTTTTTAATGACTGAAAATTGAATAGATTATTTTTTTGCAACTATACAATACTACTCATAATTAATCAAGCACAATGATTCAAAATATGTGAAGCATTTTAAAAATTACTGCTATTGAATGGATTCTATTTTTTGTGCATCACAAGAATAACCACTACATCTTCTATTTTTATTGTTAATATAAATTATTTGAGTGCATTTTTAATCTCTTAGAAAACCTTCGAGAAAAAAAAATTTTACTTGTCAATGGATTCAAAGTTTCAAATGTTATTCAAAAGAAGTGTTGCTGAGATGGCTTTTAAAAGACCTCAAAATCTATAAGTTTTATACAAAAATGAAATTTCTTAGTACTTAACAAGTTTATTTGAAATAAATTTTGTTTTACTATAAAAGCAATTTAATAAAAATTAACAAATTTTGTTTCAACAATACACAGTTAGCAATCAGTAATTGTTGTATAAAACTGTGCATATGATATATGATACTCAGTAATGAACTTCTCTATTCTAGTCCATCTTGATAAAATTCATTTAATTTGTTTCAAGCAGTGCAATACTCAAACTGTTTTGATATTAGCCACACATAAAACTTGACATTGTATTGCTGTTTCAAAACGATTTAAACAATTCATTTTTAAACTTATTGCGAATATAATTATAATTATAATTATAATAATTATTATTATTGAACTTTGTTCTTTAATGAAATTTTATACTTTTTAATGAATATCTTGCATTCGCAACCATTTCTTCTCAAATATCTGATAACTTTTATATAATAAATTATTTCTAAATGACAAGAATATACAAAAGTATACTGCCGAAACCTGATTTTCTTTTTGATGATGCGTATTTTTGCAACCGAAACGAACCCACGATGCTATTTTTTTTTATTTATTTATTTTTTTCAACAGTGGCACACGCTGATGCAATTAAATAGTACGCATTACGAATTTATCAGAAATCGGTGTTATAGAAAGCTACCTATACTCTCCTTTATTGCTTACAATTGATTGGACTATGTTTTTTCAGCCATAAGTTTGAAGTTTGCTTACGTAATTATACCTTTATTTGCATGCGTAATTTATTATATATGCAAGTAATCACTAAAATTCGAATGAAAATCTGAAATGTTAGTTTTATGAATCTCAGTCATGCTTGTAATGATTAATTGTTTTCTATTGCTTTTGACAAATGTTAGCAAAATATGTAATTCGTTTTTTTTCCTTACTTATAATTAATAATACATATTTTATTCAAGAACTAACTAATTTGAAAGTTTGCTTTGGAAAAAAACTAGTTACGATGTCACTTGCATCACAAAGATTAGCACTAATTCATGATCAAAGATAATATTTTTTTCCTGCAAAAATTTATTTATTTCTTTTTTGAAATTGATTTAGGCAGTTGTATTGTTTAATTTTTATAAAAATATACAGAAGTATGCATGTTTGCTTCCGAAATAATACAGTTGAGTGTTTCATGTAAAAATTCATGCTTCTCTCTTGACGAATAAAATATTTCATCTGTTTAGATAAACAAATTGTTGAAATACTTCGTAGTTAGCTGACAACAGTTTTATTCTCTGAATATTCAAAAAATTATAGTCCATTACTAATTAAGTCTACTTGTTTGAAATTAAAAAAAAAAACTGAAGCTGAAAATGAATATATCACTACCAGCGAGATATTAAGGTGCAGTTTATTGCTATTTTATCGAAAGAGATTTTGAAAATGATTCAGCAGAGATTTTTTCTAAAAAAGTCCAAGACGAGTGCCAGAATGATTTAATGAGCTTAAAAAGCTGCCAGTTTTTATCTGCTGCTTGCTCAGTAGCAGTAAGCATTCATTATTATTTTCATTTCATTCTTTCACAAGCACAGTTTAATGATCGCTAACAGTTTTCACAATGTGTGCATGACAAATAATATATAATGATAGTTTTAATTATAAATCGTTTATATTTAAATAATATAAGTCAATAAATCTTTAGATGACTTCTTATTGAAGTATCCAGTTTTGGTATCATACTGATTGATACACTGAGCTTTTATTACATTCCTTAATGAACCTCTTATTTATGGTTCCTCTTGTTCATCCAAATGACGTAATGAAATAATAATTACTTATTACAATCTTATATATATGGTAATTAAAAGTATAATATGTTGACAATATAGAATAAATCCAAGTATTTGTATCGTTTCAGTTTAGGAAATCAAATAAAAATCTCATCCATCAGCTTTTTCATTCTTGAGCAGATAAAAATTGTTATTTAGACAGTTCATGCAGATCCTTCTTCAAATCATACATTCACGTCAACTTTAAGCTCCATAATCTCTCATCAGAAATAAAAACTGGCTTAACTTGTGGAAGCTCTGAATATGAATCAGATTGATCAATATTTCTTTTAACTCGCATTATTTGTAACAAAAAATGCAAAAAATTTCTAATTGCCCTTGATCAATAACAAATCACAAGTTCAGTCTTGTTCTTACCACCATTGGCATCCGCGAAAATGAGGGCATGACAACCCTAGACCTTAATTGTTTATTCAATCTTTGATTTTTGATTTGTTTACTCTCCATGAAGTAACTTCATTATTAGGTTGTAAGGAATTCACCTCATTCTTAGCATTTACTTTCTTATAAGCTAGATTCATTCATCAACTAAGAGTTTTTCGGTATTGACAAGATTAAGTTTTATTTTTCAAGAAAATTAAGTCCGTTAAAGTAAAGTAATTTCACTTTTAAATTTATATCAGAGACAAATTTCGAAATCCCAATGTACGAATTAATAGTTGAAAGCAAAACAAAAATTCACTTTTTAGCCTTAGCATAAAGAGTGGGAAAATTTTGCAGAATAAGTTGACACCTCCGTGATGATTGTCTATATTATTACCATATCAATTCTCGCTCTATACATTGCCTCCAAGTGGTGGTTGCGACGAAAAGTTTGTTTTGTGCAAAGTTATAGGGGAAAGGAATGATCATACAAAAATATACGTGTTAATTTTGGTTATCAAAATTTTTCCAAACCTGATAATGATCATGGCAGATTTTTGATTAATTCGTATTTATCAGTACATAGATAGAGCATATAGAGAGAAGTTTGTTTTACTTATTTGATAAAAAGTGAATTTATTGAATTTATATAATTTAGCAAAAAGAAAAACTACAGCTAGCAGTACAGGAATGCTTGCAATGTCGAGAGAAAACAATTGAAGAGGTAAGTGCGAAATGTGCAGAAGTTCCAGTAGAACGGAAAGAAATGATCGCTAAATTGGATCTAAAACAGTTAATCCGTAAGAGATCGGTTGATTGCTTTTCTTCGTTCTTGTAAATAACATACAAATAATTAATTCATTTTAATCTACTTGCGACTATTTTTGTTTCAGAATGTCTGCAGTCAGGAAAGTGTACCGCAAAAGAGGTACTTAGAACTTACCAAGAAAAAGCTATACAAGCGCACTATGCAACAAACTGCGTGACAACTTTCATTACTGTATGTGGACTTACAAACGTTACCAAAAACTTACTCCTGAGATAATATCATATTTACACTGAAATGAAATAGCGGAAATTTCAACAAATAAAAAGTTATCTATCTTTACGTGAAATTTTACTCATCTTTAAAGTTAGTGTAATTGTATGGCTGTGCTTCTTTTCTTAACAATTTTGAAAGCAGTGATAAAATAATTTATTCGGTTATTTATAATCAAGATAATTTTTATGCACCATCAAATATTATTTTATAAGAGAATTACACTGTAATTCCTTCTTACACGTCATTATTAATTTGAAGGAAAGCGATTGGTGGGCTGAAGAATTGGACGAACAAGCTAAAAGCCAAACGTACCAACGACCTCCACTTTTCGGTATTCCAATAAGTGTGAAAGAAAGCATCAAAGTTTGCTATTTTATCCTTCAGTTAATGCAATATCGCACAGACTACAAATGCTAATAAATTCAATGCAGTGAATTAATGCATTTTTATTTTATATGTTTACAGATCGAATTTTTTAATTTTAACTTAGTGCCCTACCCAAATATACTCTTAAAGATAAAAGGCTATGCGCAAACAAGAGGATATGCTCAGGATTTGACAAACTTAGCTGCTGAAGATGCGTTACTCATCCATCAAATTAAGGAACTTGGTACTTATTTCAACCAGACTTTCAATAAGTATACATATAAACACTGTCTTCTGTTTAATGTCATTGGTGAGAAGTCGATTGTGCTTTTATTTTCAAGGTATAGCAAGAGGATACTTTTTTGTACAGTTAAACATGGGTATCTACATACAACTAAGGAAAAACTAACAAGGATAGTCTAAATTCGAATATTTTAAGGCGCTGTACCATTCGTGTTAACAAACGTACCACAGAGTCTACTATCATTTTCATGCTCTAATCCAATTTATGGCACTACAATAAATATACATGATCGAAAAAGAACATGTGGAGGTTCAAGCGGTGGAGAAGCCGCACTAATTAGCTTTGGAGGTTCTATCCTTGGTATTGGTGGTGACGTCGGTGGATCTATTCGGTACCCGTGTCATTTCTGTGGCATTGCTGGTATCAAGGTTTACTACTCTACTACCGTTCAAACTTTTGTCCTTTTTTTTTAATCTTATAATTCATTTCACTCAAGCGCTTTCTCAGGGTATGCAATCTGAAATTATTGAATTGTTGATTGCAGCCATCACATTTACGACTTTCTCAACAAGGATCTCTTGGTTCTGTGCCTGGTCGTCCACTTGTCAACAGTTCTACCGGCCCAATGGCTACTCACACCGAGGAGCTTGTTACATTTTTACGTATTATTTGGTCTGGAAAATGGATCTCAAAACATGACCCATACGTTGCTCCTGTAGACTGGGATGAGCAACAATTCAGTCAAAAAAAACCGTTACGAATAGGTATCATTTTTCGTGGACCATGCTTATCAATTCATAATGTACATTTGAACGATTCGGAAACTCCAGGATAAATCTTGAAAACCACTTCTGGTGCTTTTTCTTGGTTGATTTCAAATATGGCATTTTGCAACTCGCACTCAATCCTGTTAATAAGTAGTAAGACTCGAGAACCATATTCAAAGTGGAAAAGCAATTTTGATACTAACTGATATTATAGGTTATTACGATGATGACGAGTGGTTCAAACCGACTCCTGCTTTACAACGAGCGGTACATGAAACTATATTAAAACTCGAGAACTGTGGACATCAGTTGGTGAAATTCGATCCACCAAACCTTACCAAAGGTTTCGAACTATTCATCGGCGCTTTGACGGTTGACGGTGGCCAGTATTTGCTAGATAAATTCAATAAGGTTTGAAAAAAAATTAATCCAAAATTAATCAAAATATTTGCTGATCATGAAACCTTCCTATTAATTATTCGTTTATTAAATTAAACAAATGAGTAAGTACTGATTGTGGCATCATCGTTCAGGATTTAATAGATAAGGACTTTGAAACAACAGTACGCCTTCTGCACCTACCCAGTTTGTTAAAACGAATTTTGGGCAAACTGCTTATGCCACTGTATCCTCGCATCGGCCAATTTCTTTGTGCTTTACCAATAAATACAGCTGAACTCCGTCAAACTTATGCAGAAATAGCAAATTATCGAGATCTGTTTGTGCATGCTCTGCAGAGTCAGCAAATAGATGCGATTATTTGTCCAGTGCAAGTAGTTTTCTTTTTTCCATTGCATTTATACTTTCTTAATAACACAACTAATGCATATGCTCCTGCTAAAAAACTTGTACTTTTTAATCATGAGATTTTGCCGAAACAACCATTTGTTTGCAAATGTTTCAACTCAAATGAGATCTACAACTTTCATATATAAACTTGCGTTTGGATTCGCCTTACTTTTGAATTTTTTAAATTTGAAAGTTTACCAGCTAATTTACTGTATCCCTTCCTAATTTTGAAAAGTCAGGTCCAAAATTATTTCAGGTACTTCCCGCAATTGAACATCATGTAGCAATGAAACTAATCTCAACTACTTCTTACTGTGGGATTTTCAACCTTCTTGATTTCGCTGCTGGTACTGTGTGTGTCACTAAAGTAAATGAAGAAGACGAGAAAAAACTTCAATCTTATCCTGAAACTGATCCGTGGTACAAGACTGTGAAAGAGGCAGTTAAAGTAATTTTTGAATGCAGTCTAGTCAAAACTATGAAAATATGATGAACCAACCATAAAGCAAAACTAAAAGCAATTTCACAACAATATATCGGCATGGTTTAAAAACCATTTTTAATTATACAGCAGTTTCAGGAATCAACCGGATTACCCGTTGGTGTACAGATTGCAGCTCCTCCGTATCATGAAGAAACTGTTCTCCGGATAATGTCTGATATAGAACGATGAATTAGGAATAATTACTATAACTTACAACACCCTACAGCAAGAAACGCGCCAAATGCAATAAAGACTACAAATTATTCTCCTTTATATTGTAAAATAATGCATTAATAAATCAGTGCCTCTTCTTCCATACCATATAGCAAGTAGAGTTTAGTTGTGCATCTATCGCACAGTACACTGGCCCTCAGAATCTGAAAATTATTCTCACATACACGAAGGTAGGCATGGTGTACCAATGAGAAACTGATACCAGTAAACGAAATTGTTGATCAAAAAAGAGTCAAAATTTTCCGGTAAGAATTTCTTATGCATTAGTAGAAATATCACTAAAAACAAGTGAAAAGCAGGAAAAATCTCTCAAAACGGAAATATTCCCGACAGTAAAGATTTCGGGTTACCGAATGGGACAATACAAAGCAAACATTTGTAGATTGTATCTAATTCATCTCAGAAACTTTATTCATACAGTAAAGGAAAAAACAAACGGAGTTTAGAATTAAACGACAACCGTCATTAAGAAGTTATCGCTAGGTTCCATTCGCTTCATTTTAATTGATGCGGATTTTTTGCCAAAAAGCTTTTCCACACTTTGAATTTATAAAAAAATATGTAACGCTTAAAACAAAGGAGCACCAAGAAATGAGGAGATACCAATCGAACCTATTTCTTCGAAATTCTGAAACCATTTTGTTAATTGAAACAAAAACTGATGATTATATGGTTACCTAACTCGGAATTTTACAAGTATATGCTATCTTCTAAGAGAAAATATTAAAAATTGAGAATTCGAACTTGCCTATAACATTAACTGATGAATTCTCATCATCCGCACCAGAGTAATATTCTGATTCAAGGTCAGTCCATCTTTCTATATAATTTTTGAAGGCTGCTATTGAAAAAGGTGGCTCATCCATACGTGAAACTACGTTACCATCTATCCATAGTAATACAGTGGGTGTTGCGATAATGCCATACCGACTATTCAACCTAGTTATGATTATGTATATTTAATCAGATTAAATACTACATCTTTCTCAAATGTGCCGGTAAAAAAATTTTTATATAAAAGTAAAATTACTTGCTATGAACTGATGCATCCGTAGCAACAATATGCAACTGAGGGTATACTTGTGAGAGAAGAAATAAATGAGGAGCCATTCGTGAGCTAAATACACAATCCGGCGCATAAAATACAGTTAACATACAGTTTGAATAACCACTACTTAAATGATTGTCTGCAGTAATATGAGCCAGCAACTGTGATGAATTCATCAAGTTTACGACAGGATTTAGTTGACGAGGCGCTTAAATAAAAATAACTGATGACAGAAAGTTCGCGACACAGCAATAAAAACAGGAGTTTGTAAGTTTTCTATTACTTAATTATGGAATGCCAAGAGACAAATACAAACATATCTATCCTCAAAATACATCTTAATGAATCTTTAAGAACAAAAGTGCCCAAAAACAATACTAATGAAATTGCAACAAAAGCGAAACACTGAAATAAACAGTTTTGTTCTTGAACTGACTCATGTAACAAAATTGTTGATATAGATAATATAAGTCATATTGTAGATAAGAAGTACGATCTACAAAAATTATATGCTTGCTAACCTGTGGCGCATCTATATCTCGCATTGACTGATACATCAAAAGGTACATCAATGATACAAAAAGAATTAGCGATTGGACACTGATTCTTTATCAATATTTGAAAAGCATTTTTCGGATATTTGCATGTTAAAGCTGCCGAAGCTAGAACTGTAAAAATTAACAAATTGACTACCAGAAACAACTTTTCAACAATTTTCTTTGGATATGCAAAAGTGAGGAGTCATGAATGGTCCCACAGAAATGAAAAACGGCTACAACACTGAAACTTACTACCGATCATAAGTGTACAATAACTAACTTTATTCAAGTTTGTCATACTCTATTGTTGACTTTAATTTATATTATAGCATATGAGACAGTGGATATACAACGAAGGTGAAAAACATGGCATAAATGTCAAGAAAGTGAGAAAATGAAGAGCAGAACTACCATGAGACTTCGTCAAACGTACTACACAAGTACGAAAATCCGAAGTACGAAATAAAATATTAGCTGAGAAATAACACTCACTTACAGAAAAAAATTTAAGATTATAAGCTTACCTTCGAGATTTGATAAGTTGGTACTGTTGGTACTATTATATTGTGTCAAATTCTTGCTAATCTCTTCTCCCTCCAATTTACTTAATACGATCCTTGTAACACGCAGCGATATGTGAATAAATAGTAAAAAGTTGAACATCCCATTCGTTATAAAAACCCTTTAAGAAGAATTAAAATAAGCAAGCGATTCCAAAGTAAATTTCACACTACTTCCTCTCCCAAACACTATTAGACTTACACAGGTATGACTTACCACACACACAATACATGCAATTCTCTCAGTAGTTTGCTTGCTACTCGAATATAAACCTGCGCGAGAGTTTGATATTTAGCAGTAGCTTAATCACAAGACAATCTGGATCGGCACTTCGATTTCATGGGTTCCACATCGAAGTTTGCGAGTGCAAGTTTGTGCCCTTCAGTTTTATAGCTTCTCAATAATGGAGTGTCAAGCTAGCCATGTTTATTCTAAATTCTTGCTACAAACCACAACTTTTAGTCCTGTAGTTCTGAAACTGCATCCAGTGATGGAAAACTATATGGATCTATGTAATGCATCTACAATGATTTCTTTGCTTCTCAAAAATATATATCACGAGAACAATCTGGATCCAAGTTATGATTATATTTCGTAACACTTTACTGTAATAAATGTATTTATTTGAAAGAAAAGGCGCACTAATAATATGATACATAATAAATAACATATTAACAGTTGTGCAGGAATTTTATATCAGTGTACATTTTGATGGATAGTGCGGTACATAGCAGTAGTGTTCAACACCATATATCCAGAATATACCTTCTCGCGAACCAAGATGATAATGTACTTTGGCTACTGGTATGGCTTCCAGAAAATGTCGTTGCTAGAATTTTGTGATTTAATCAGTCATATCATCAAACAATTGTCCATAAAAATTCTTGCTTAACATATTCATCTGATTACTCAATGGAACGCTCTACATTTATAATTTCACATACTACTACTATTTTTCTATGATTTTTGGCACTTTCAAGTTTTTTATTTTGTAACATGTCTCACCTTAATAATGCGACATTTACCTATACATTTCTCCAAATGTGTAGCGCACATTTGTCGACTTGTTTCATTGATTTGTTGAACAGGATACTTTTTTAGTGGCAATATCTGAAATCATATGAGAAGACATTGAAGTTTAAAAACACGAAAGTAATTTTCAATTCTGTCATATGACTATTACCAACTACTTTTTCGATAAAATGAAAATCTAATACATTCAAAAAACCATACATAAGGTTGACATTCGCTCATAATCACTTTTCCACCAACTCTTGATAGCATTTTTTCAGGTACATCACAGGGACTATAATAGTCACTGTGCTCAACGGCACTGCAAAATCCTGAGAATTTACTTTAATCTTTAACGAAATATGAAGTGTTTGAGCTAAAATTGTGTAGAAATGTGAAATTTTGAAAACTGATCAATATTAAAATGGGTATGACTGCTTACAACTGTACTCGTAATTTGATGTAAGTTCGTATGCTGCCGCTCCCACCACACGCTGAACATGGTTTCTTTCCATGCCCTTTGCAGTGTGAACATTCCCGAATGCCACGACCTTGACAAAAATGACACAAGTCGTGCTGGCCAATACCTGGCGGTGGGACTCCTGCTCGCGCCATAAAATGGATTGGTGTACCTACACCATAGGCCAGGCCTCCCGATGAAGGTCTTACAACTGCCGTGCCTGAACTTGGGTAACCTCGGCTCAAGTCTGACTAAAAAGCACACGAGCTAATATACAATTGGCTAGTGTTATCGATTGAAATGATTGCTTTTTCTGCGCGATGTTTCTGTACGAGAAGTATGATATTGAAAGAAAATATCATTAGATTGCCTGTCACAGGCATTAATATATAGACTAACATGAGGAAAGGAAGCAACCATTGGATGAGTATAAATGGCTGGGTGGGCAACTCCTGCTTTCATTCCTGTTCCTCTGCAAAAGTGAATACAGATCGGTTATGAATTGAATAAAGAACTTCTGAAATCAAACAAGACTTCAGCCTAACTATAAAACCCAATCCAAAAGAGATGAACTACAGACATCCTGAATTGTGATCTCATACAAATGTTAGGATATCAAATAGTAATATTTCATATACTAAAACCTTTAGCAGTAGAAAAACCAATTAGAAATTATTCTCATTAGCCAACGTTTCAAGTAACGGTTGTACACAAATTAGTCATACATATAATGCCATCAAAATTAATAACTTCTGAATGCAGCTTTAGAAAGCATCTGAGATGAAGTATCGTTTCAAATCATATTCACCACGTATTTATAAATGTTACATCACATACTGCCTGCACACAAAATTACCTGCAATAAGTGCATTTGTCGGTACCATAACCACGACAATAGAAGCAATGTGTTAAGCCCTCCGCATTGCAAGAGTGACAAGCGACTAGTTCACTAGTTCCTGGCATTTCCAATACTTTCACCTATAAAATTTGTGATGAAGGCAAAAGTAGCATAAAAATTATGCTTGGAAGTGGGAAAAATATTGGGATATCTCATCTCCCTTCCATACCACATATGACTCAAGGCAAAGCTTCATTGAAGTTGTACAGACTGTTATTGCAAATAAATGAAAAACAAAAACTAACCTGCTCAACGAAGGCTTCAGATGGATCAATTGCATAATCCCATGGATTAACATCCATACTTGTAACAGTAGAGATACTATTTTGTTGAATTTGCAAAAACTGTCCAAGTGTAACACCTTCTACAGCTTTATTTGTGCTACGCATTTCAGTAAAGCTTTCAAGAGCATACTAAAAGACATCATGATTACAAGTACAGAAGTGCTTGAACTTCTTAATTTTGAGGACAATATGCTTTAATGCTCCAAGTAAATCAATTTCAGAATGACTGAGTAAATGAAAGTAAAAGTATATTCTACTAGTTACTACAAAATATTATGAATCACCACTGCAGCGTAGTTGTCTAGGTTGGAAATTAGAGTTAAATGAATGAAATATGATGCTGAAATTCCAATTTGATTTCAAGAGAGAAATAGTTCAAATATACTCTTATGAGTATATACATTTGAACAATTAATTTCCTGATTCAAAAACAAATCAATCAAATATTCACAAAAACATGTTCAAAGTGCCCGAAATTTACAATGAAGACAATTTAATATTAGATGTCTCAATCACAGAAAAATAACTCTTAGTACTTGATCATCATCAATAAGCTTAGATGAAAGTGATGAATGTTTAGAAAGACTAAAATAGCAATAATTTTAAAAGTTATGAATAGAGCCAACTTACGTGTAAGCAAGCGCTATTTTCAATACTATTTATGGTCATTTTTGTAACAGCGCTAGCCTTCCAGTATTTGTGGCGCTTTGCTTCATTTCGCAATGCTTCTCTCACAGCATCTTCCGTCACTTCAGGTATATCGTCATAATGATGAACTGACGAATCCTGTTCTACAAAAATACTACATTTTATGTTTACTTCTACTACAATGCTTAGAATCACCCTTATCACAATTACTGCTCTCATAATCATCATCTATAAGCTAATACAGACTAGAAGTTTGTTTAGCAATGCATAAAGATACAAGTCATGTCAAATATTACATTACATATTATATGGAAAATAAATGACTAAAAAAGCATATAACACGGGCACTCATGATCTTCCGTCAAATGGACACAGTTTGATAAATAATGATGTAATACGAAGGTGAAGCTACAAATACTGTGGAAAAAAAGCTTGTTACTATTAGGAATACGCCTGAATAAACGTATACCCCAAAATGAACATTACATATTATAGACAAAATTTCACTTGCACGATTATATCCATATATATTCGTCAGTTATATATATATTCATGTATTTTTGCTGCTATTTGTTTTTTTTTGTCTTGTGAAGTTGAAACAGAAGCGATAGTTTAGTTTAGATGGAACCAATAGCATTTGCGATACTCCATTTTACGGCTTGTTTTACTTGAAGCAAAAATCGCAAGATAATAAATCAATGCTCAGAATAAATGTTTTGAACATTTTTTCAAAAATACCTAAAAAACGTTGTCTTTCTTTATCAGTAGTTTCTAATGGAGGAGGCGGAACAATATCAAACTGCTGCTTAATCGTCGTCTTAGTCGTTGTGGTAGGGGAATTTGATCTACCTGCCATTTAATCAGCTCTCAGTGAGCGATCCATCGACCAAGTGCCCCTCACTCACACCATCATGAACGTATCCGTGCAACTTACCTCGCTTGTGATACTTTCCTTCATTTCATTAGCGAATATGATGCGTCTTTCAAACTTTTCTTTCTTTGCCCTTCCCTACAAACATCAAATTTAAAGTTTACAGCAGACATATGCTCATAAAATCGAACGATGTTGTAAGTCCCATTTTTATATAGCTAATATTACGCCAAATATTCACATGTTTCCTGTTTCAAACGCTATTTCCAAAAAACTATTTTGACCAGTATGGACAAAATGATTGCTGACAAAACAGATGACTATCAGAAACAAATGAAGACACAATGATATAAATAGTGCAGAATGGAGTTAATAAAGCAAAAGCATCAGATAATTCATTTTTGTAAAGAAAATGAACTTAACGGTAAACTCATGATCACATACCGAGTGATTAAAAAGTAAGACCTATTCAGAACCAAGACGATTCATTGAAATATAATGACCAAACAAATCAGTACAAGGAATACTAAAGGTAGTCAAAAATAAGTAAAATAGAACAGGAAAATAAATGACTAAAAAAGCATATAACACGAGCAATTATGATCTTCCGTCAAACAAACACACTTTGATAGATAATGATGTAATACGAAGGTGAAGCTACAAATAATGTAGGAAAAAAAACTTGTTATTTTTAGGAATACGCATGAATAAATGTGACCAATAATCATACCCCAAAATGAGGATTACATAAATAACGAGAACTTCTAGAAACGTACTGTTCTCAACAATAAAAAAGCTTGAAATTGAAACTTATGAATTTCTCGCATTTATAAAATATCATTTTTTTTCAATTTTAAAATGCAATTACGCGATATCTAATTGTTGCTGGTTAACGATGCATAAATGAATGACTGATAAAAAATAGAACAATTTTTTTACAAACTTAAAACAAAATAACTACTTTATATCTTGAAATGCCACTGAATTCACTACATTAAATATTGAGAAGAAAATAGTGAAAAGAGTAAAGATTGGATATTAGTTTACAAAGTTTTCATTTTTCCAATATGCATAGAAATGCTGAAATATTAGGTATAAAATTACTGATTATAATGTTTCATTCCTCCACAAAACTGATTTGTTAAAGATTTTTACAGCCTAATTCAAATACAGTTTCTTCAAAACTATGAATCTTTTTGCTCATTCAGTGAAACAAATGAATAACAACCGCTACCATAATCAAAGTGAATCCACTTAACAAGGAACTGTAATTGTGTAACTGAAAACATCGACCTGCAAATAAAACGCCTCACTTGGTGTTAGTGAGGCAAAACTGGTACGAAACCAATTATGCTAGCTTAAGAAAAGCAGTAATAGTTATTTTGTATTTTGATTCTTCCAATTTCAGACATATTCAGATTATGAAATAAGCAACAGTAAGCAGATACTTTTTACCAGGCTACTGTAAAGAAACACGGAAAAGAAGTCGTAACAAATTACGTAAAACTTCATTTGTATATTGTTTTGGTTGTCTAAACATTTCTCATTTTACTATGAACTTTGTTTAGGAGAAGAAAACGAAATACCATGAAGAGTCGACAAAGTTGGACGAAATCGAAATATCCAGTCATACATTAATTATTATGAGCTATTCTATCGTCTTAAAATGAGTTAATTAATCACGCTGCTAAATGCTTCAATTTCACTTCACAGATTGTACTGGAGCAGCACAAGCGTTGTTTCAAGTTCATTTACTTATCTCTACATATTTCTTTTTAAGAATAAGCGGAGTTTTCAAGTGATATACGATGGGAAATGCAGAGCTATTAGTCAGAATCACAAGCTTGGATAAAGCAGCTGCACACTGCGAGGCAGCTGCAAGCTCAATAGCACAACTGCATTTCTTGGGAGAAAACAATATTTTCCATATTCAGGCAACTCCTCCACCTTCTATGAATAACGTTGAAGTGTAAGCTAAGGAAGGGAGAGTGAGAGTGAAAAGATGTGAGCTAAAACTTACATCACTTCATCAATTTTGACAAATAACCTTGTAAGCAGACTTGGTCGCCAAGTTTATCTTTTCTCTCTCTGAATATTCTCTACGGATATCAGTAAACCGACAACGATTTCCTGCGATGGTCTCATAAAATTTATTTCTACTTGAAAACTGTTTTATATTTAGTCTTTAGTTCACATGGTCAAGTTAAAAGCTTCAGTCTCCATCTGTTTCTTCTTATTTGCAAGTATGCAGTTAAATCTTCAAATGTTAACAAAACTAAGCAATTCAATGCAATGAAATCAAATAACTGTGTGCATAAAGTCAGAGAGTGACGATTTCCTTAGTTCATTGACATGACAAAGGTATAGGAATGAACAGCCAATTAATATTTACAGCAGTTAACATAATAATTACTTGACCTCAAAAATCAGCACAATACTTGCACTGATTTTTTATACAAAGTATAGTATCAGAAATATAGAAAGTTATAACAAATGACATAAAAACTTCATTTCCATACTTCCTCAGCTGTCTAAACATTCTTCACTTCCAAAATTTATTACTCTTTTCACAAATGGGAAACCGATTAAATTAAACGAGTTACAGTACGAAACTAAGTTCATAATAAAAACACATCCACACAGTAGTAACATGTTTACGTCTAAATAGCCACTTCCGTTCATGGGTGATTTTTCAGCAAACAAATGAAAATATTTTATTGAAATTCGTGAAGGAATAATGAATTTTGCTCTATAGTATGTCACTCAACGTCCGGAAGTTCCTACGTTATGAATAGATAGCACTTGCAGTAGCGACTGGAATGACATTGCAATTGAACATTTTAGCTTCATAAATCTGGCACATCTTGCTTCCCTTCCCTAAATTCTTCCAAAACTTTCCGCAGTGAACCGACAAATAAAATGAACATGAATTTAATAACGGCCTAAACAAAAGATGATGGTAGCATATTGTAATTCAAGAATCAAAAGTTAATTAAGCACTAAAAAATGAACTAAAAATTCGAAAACACAGCTTAAAAAAGTAGAGGTTCTTGAAAATGATAGAATTCTACAAATACTGCAAAGTAGTAAGCAAGATAAAATATTTTAAATGTAGCATGAGAAGATTCAGAAACATTATGAGGAATTATTAGGAGTATCTAATCCTTTGAGAATTCAAGTATTATTTTGATTTCAGAGTGTTTAAAACTGTTGTTAAATGAAATGAACTAAAGCACTGAGAAACGCTTCTAGACAATATAAACACATAAATAAAAATGTAGCGCATTCAAGAGTGAACAAAGAATGATTCGTACTGTTAGAATAAGAAAAAATTGGGATTATTTTAAAAACGATTGAGGTATAGGAATTGAATAGCAAGTATAATACACTGCTTCCGTGAATTATGTGAGAATAGAATAGGTAAGTGCGCGTAGCAAAATTATTTACGATAATAAAGGAGACGGATGGATGAATAAATAAATAAATAAATAAAATAAATAACTAAATAAACTAAGTAAATGAATAGATAAAATAAATTAATGCAAAAATGGATAAACTGACGGGACAAGAAAATTGGTGATGTCTATTTATCTTAAGCTTATGAAAAAAGAATTGCAGTGGAGTCTAGCATATCCATGAAAGCAGCGTTCAGGATATATGCACAACTTAGCTGCAATGTTGATTTTATTTTTGCAGACAACAAACATTCGAGATGCAAATGCATACTTTTCCAGCCCAGCCTATGTATCCAAGTAACAACACTCCACCATACAGCAGACATTTTAAAGAAAATTAATGGATTTGGTGTAAATTAACAAGAATGAGTGCTATGCTTCAATGAGAAGTCAATTAAATTCAGTATTGTTAACTAAATTTGCTTTGACTGATGGTCAATTTGCAAGTAGCACAAGAAGCGAAGCATAATAAAATCCCAATTACTCGTCTTATATGAAGTAGTCTCTTCATCGAATGATATATGATATTATGATGGAATAGGTACTTGCATATTTATTTTTTAAGAGTTATAAAGTGGTCTGAAGAAAGACAATAAAACGAAGTTACTTGCAAGTCTTTCAAGTAGCTTGAATACTCAAAGACTACTTTACTCTTGCAGTTAATAATCAGTTCTACATCTGGATTAAAGTGTTTCCAAAAATGTTTGAAGTCAGTAAATATTAGTCAACCAAGTTAGATGTGAGAAGCTTGAGGAATGCGTAAGTGACAGGGAAGACAAACAAGGACACATTGGCATAGGAATCGAGAAATAAATAGAGATAAAAAGATATGGCGCAAAGTTGCGTGGAATGAAAGACACAAACAGAAAGATTAATAATGACGCTCAGAAATAAATAATGCAAGACGGAAGGAATTCAGTTATGTGTTATGTCGTCTACCGCAGCACTTTGCCACTATATCCAGTGGCCATCCTGTGCATCCTCGCTCCTCTACTTTGTATTACAACGGCAACAGTTGTGTGGGCAAACAAGTTATGTTTTGACGTGCTTCACTCTCTTCACAATTAATTATTTAGCGATTGCTTTTTGCTAACTAATGTAAATGCTGTAATTTTTTGTAAGCAGTTACGCAATGAGTATGCGCAGAATTGTTCCCTAACAATGTTAACCTACCATGCACTTATATTCCCTGTCACACTTCACACAAGTCCATTTTTTTAATTTCGTGTAATCTTTCTCTTGCTACTTCTTTTATCGTATGCAAACTGCTGATCTGCACATTCAATATGACTATACATGAAATATTCTACACAGGAAATATTCAGTTTTTGACTGCCGAGTAATATCTCCCTTTGTTTAAAATTATATGCTGCTACCTAAATTCATATTTTAAAAAATCAACGAAGATTCATCAATTTGAGCAGTTCCTGCTCGAACCTCCCTATAAAGGACTGATATATGAAACTTGTTGCTGATCTTGTGTATATAACTATCACAGTTTTCTGTTTCTTTTTATGAAATTTTATATTCCGATATTCCGGCGAATACGAACTTCATTTATCAACTTGCATTTGTACAAAACGATACAGATATGCTCGATAGTGTTTAAAATTATCATCGTCATGTATGAGTTCAATTGTATCATTCATTTCTTGGAAGCATTCTTGGGCGTGTCGTCTATTCCACGCAACTTCAATCATAATCAAATGACCTAAATTTTTGATTCTAAATTTTTTGATTCTAAATTAGTGATTCCAATATAAACAGTTCTATACATTCAAATTAACTGCAAGAAATGTATTATTAGCTATCTATTAAGTGAGCTATCACTTTCATCCCCTGTCTTTCATTAATTATAACAGATGGCAGTACAATATCAGTTTCCTAGATTTCCGGCGAAGATATCAACTAACTTCGCAAGAAGCTCCATTCAACTTTCCTTGATTTTGTTTTCTTTTGTTGACAAATAATTTTGCTTTTTTTGGCTATAGAAATTGATTCTTGAAAAGTTGATTGGTTAGATTCGATGATCAACTGAAGCTTTCCTTTTTTTTCTTATCGTATTTTCATTTACATTTAATTATTCATCAGTTTCGTTTTCAGTTTTATCTCTCGCTCCTTCTTTTACTTTGTATATCATGTATTATCACGAGAAGAATATTAATTTCTCAAAACTCAAACTTTACAAACCCGATATCTTTGCTAATTTTCTGGATGTAAAGAGAGGCCGAAGTTCTCCTTTCTTCACTATAATATCATTAGTTGTGATCAATTGTGCACCCAGCGTTGATATTTGTCGTAATATTTTCAGTATACGACTATAAAATGATGCCAACGTTTCATCTTTCTGTTGTGTACATAATATAAGCATTTTCTATAACAGATTTGCTGCATAAATAAAGGAATTCGATGCTGAAGGTTAGTAGAAATTATTCAAATCGAGCGTAGTTTTTATGTACTTCGAAATTTGCATTCAAAAATCACAAAATCCTCTGAACCAAAAAACCCCTGTCAAGTTTAGAAAGTAAATAGTTTTTATAAGTGTTAATCATATTTCTTTGCGTATACTTATAATTAATGAAACGTGGACCTTGGCAGTGACTTCATTTTGAGGAGTATAGGAAGGAAGAGATGATAATTCAGGATTGAATTTAACAATTTCTATGTTTGCCAGCATATCCAATTTTTTAATAGTGTCGCAATCCTGCAACAAATAAGATAATTTCTTCAAAATGATCATAAGTGTTTTAGAGATTTTGTTCCAAAAATTTAAAAAATTGCAGTATATAAATATAAATAAGTAAATTTATAAATAAAAAATATTTTAACTTCAAAGACTATAAACGAATCCATTAATATAGGGAGTGGTAACGAATCTCTTTCTCTCTCTCTATATATATAAGCTGATATTATTATGAGTACGAAATATTTAGTCAGTAATTTTCATCAAAATATCCGTAACCAATGATTTACTACACAGTAATCCATTGCTGTAAAAAATGTTCTAGTATGTAGTATTGATTTTAGTTCTAAGCCGGAATGAATTACGAAAAAAGTTATTAGGAAGTGCAACAGGAGTGAAATTTGCTAAACATGTTTTTTCTCTCATTCCATAGCTAAAAAAATAAGGCATAACACCAAGGTGTTTCGCATACTTGATTAAAAATTTTTTTGTATGTTTTGATATATATATATAAAGAGAGAGTGATAGAGAAAAGATGTGGAGTTTAGCCTTCTTTTTTGCTTCACTGATTCTGGCGCTGGATCGCATTACTTCACTCTGTCAGTACTTGTCCCGCGCTCAAATTTGTTGTACTCATCGTTTTCGCTTCGTCCTCGTGGAATCCATATCGACTGTCGTAGGAGATGCCATCAAGCGTCTTCTTAAGAACTATCGATTAGATATATGCCTCGATGTGGTCTGATATACCAATTTCTTTAGCACATCGTTTGTGGAAGTTCCTTACAATCCCATCCCAAATCATCACATACGGAATTATTTTAATCCTGCATTTCATCTCTGACCCAA
>UYYF01004465.1:34142-71432 GCA_900618365.1 Thelazia callipaeda
TGACTAGTAATGCCAACCTCAATCAGGATTACATCACTTCGCTTCTTATCGTGTATCATGATATCCGGTCGATCCGCTTTAATTCTAGTTGCAGTTCTCACTCGCGTATCGACTCTGATCTCAACGTTTTCATTAGCGACGACCTCCTGAACAGCAATGGCTTCCGTATGCGCGAGGATGGCTTTAGACCATTTTTCTTGCAGAGTCTCAAATGGATGCATCGCAGTAACCTCATAATGTTCTTATAATAGTGATATAATACTTTTTCGCATTGCGTTGTTAGAGCCATCCTCGGTTAACTGTCTTCACACGTTCCCTAAACTGTTGGCACATACCATTCTCAACTCCAAATATATTTCTATCTCGGAGGTGACAGTATCGCGCTTTATCCTGTAGGGTAATATCGTAGCCACATTGATGAATCTGACACAGAGGATAGCTCATTTTTACGCATTTTGTATAGCTTTGCATGACGAGTCTTCTTTGGTATTTCGCTATACAATGAGGTTTATATATATATATATTGACACTTACCGTGGAACATATTTGAAAATTCGAAGTATCATCCGGTGTAAAGTCATGAATCCTATTCCAATTATTAACAAAAGGACTCAGTGATGCCTTCATCATGTGCTCTGAAATATATTGAATTGATGCTGTCTGTCGAAATTTCATATCCATTTGTACATTCAGCTCTTCTTAAGGCGAAAATTTTTCCAAGCTCAAAACTTGACAAGTTCGAACACAAAGTGATCGAAGAAAGATGTTCCGAGAGCAGAAAAAATTGTGACCAAACCTTCTAGTTTTTCATAAAAAAGAGCAAGCGATCGAAATCGTATAAATTTACTGGATTCGATGATTGGTCTCGTTGCACAGAAAAGGGAAATGTCAATATCAATGCAATCTCGAGTTCGAAACTGCTGGCAAATTGTAAACAACGAAATATTTTTGCAGTCCCGAATGAATACACTAGAACGTTTCCTTTGTAAATATATAGATTTATTCGTGTTCGTATTTTAACAAAAGTGCAAAATGAAATACTGAACAGTACAACCTATTCCAACCAAAATATTAATTTTGTTATCTTTTATCAGATATAATTTGCGTCAGTTAATTGATTGAAATCTAATTGTTTGATAAGAAAAATGCAAATCAAGTCTACCTTCCTTTGCAAGGACCAGTAACAATGAGGCAATCTTCACAGTCATCAATGTTTACTGTAGCCAAGTGATCAAGCAATAATATGCAGCATTCCTGAAATTTTTTTAAATGGATTATTTTTCAGTTCAGATAGTTTTCTGAGAGTTTCATTTTTCAAAGATGCCTTTATTGGCTATAAATTATCTGTAAATGATGCAAGAACTAACTTTACATTTGTCAATTACAAATTGCTCTCCAGCGATATGGCCATCTGATTTAATAACATTGTCTCCGTAATGATTTATAAAACGATATTCAGCTGGATCGCTTTTTTTTTTGTCCCTATATGTTCCTTACTTCATTAATCACGTATATGAAAGGAAAAAATAAAACGTCTGAGTCGTAACAGGTATTTCTATTATCTAGGAATGATCTGTCGAGAAAAGAACTGATTTTTGATTAAAATGTAGAATTCAATACATTACTGTTTTCAGCAGCAGTATTACTGCAGACATTGGCTAATTCTCAAATGCTGTGGTCATCATTAAATGCTTCATACAAATCAACTTTTGATCATTTAATTATTTTTTTTTGCATGTCTATATTCTTCACCTAAAATTCAGCCAATGTGCTCTCATAATGGATGGTAGTGCGAATGAAGTTCAGATGTGACTATAATTTAATCTTCAAGTAGTACATTTATATAGTGAGTTATATAATGGAATATAGATATTAAAATACTGAAAGCACTTGAATTATTGTTCATTTCGAATTTTACAGATATGTAGCTGATGTGATGGAATAAATAAAGTTTTTTTGAAATTCCTATAACAGTTTGTTGTTAAACATAGCGCAGAATATCTATGTTTGTTGTTTTGAGTATGTAGCTGATTGATGAAAATGAAAAAAGAAATAAATACCAAGAGTAATTGCCGATTTGCTCATTTTTCATTTGATATCGCTCTTCACGCTTTGGTCGTTTGCAAATTAGACAACAAAAACGAATCATCAGAACATCGTAATCAGCATTTTAACATTTTCTCGTGAACAATTTGGGATTTAAATGTGCTACTAGAATTTAAGACAGCGCTCAATTCTGAGATATAATAACTTAAAATATTTTGAATAGTTTCGGATGAAAAATAATAGAATTAAGAAAACAGTAGAAGTTTCCTGAGTTAGCTATCTTTTTAATGAACAATTGAATACTCTACCTTAGGATGCAAATAATGCAAGACGTAGTTATATCCATCTATGGTTACCATGGTTACTTTTGAGCAATTTTGATTACTTCTTTGCCATTTGAACTGATAGGCATTCCTCTCTTTAAAAGAGTAATATGCGAAAAATAGGAACATAAGTATCTGAGTGACATACACCTATATTCTAGACTGACATGGAAGAATTTTACTAGGAAATTACTGAGAACAATTACCAAATGAAAGGAAAAAACAGTTCTTCCGTCCTGAATATAATTCCTACGATTTGATCTGCAAATTGAAAAGATTCAAGTTAAGCATACAAATATACATCATACTTTGAAAGCCAACATATAATTCAGTACTTTTGTCACCAAACACTGCTGCACTTCCATCGCCTGCTTTAAAAGCAGCAAATAGTTATTCTTCGGATTTGTTTGGAACAAACAAAATTGCCTCGCACAACCGCCGTAGGAATGTGAAGGACAACAAATATGAAGAATATAGCATATTAAAATGCAGGCTAACGGTAATCAGAATGCAAGCAAAAAGCCTGTTTAATGTAAATGTCCACTATTTAAATGTTACAGTAATATGCTTACAATCTCATCATATTTCCGTAAATTGTGAAACGTCTGATCGCTTCGCTTCGTAAGGGACAGTTCTCCAGACTGATAACCCATGAGAGGTAGACGAGTATTTTGAAGTAAAAGAGAAATTAGAATCGAATTTAGTCCTGTAGTTCTTTTTAAATTAGCAGCTCAAAATTATGATAATTACAGTGTAGACGTGTTAACAAAACACTTTCGAATTGCCGATTTTATCTATGTGAAAGAGACAGTGCGAAGGCCACAAATAAACTTTTTTCAAACATTCTTTTTAAAAAATTGACTACAGATTACAAGCAGTACATGACAGATTTTAATGCACCCAGTTGTTTAAATTAATATACTCCAAAGATAATTGAAAGAATGTACGAAACTATAATACTACGAATTATCCAAAAATGTTTTGCAGAAAAACAGAAAATTAAGAAATATACATGTACACCTACAAATCTTGAGCGAGCAAACCTACACAATTACTAACGAGAAAAATATTAAAAAAGTTTAGATGACACTTTTTTCCACCACAGAGAAATCTCCAATGGGTAATCAATCACAAGAGTAGATATATTTTGACAGTAAAACTAACTATTGATGTCGTTTAAAAAATTTTTGGTACGTGAAGTATTGAGGGAAATAACAGCATTACAAAAATCAAAGCAGTCAATGAAATCACAGATGATAATATTGAAATATTTAGGTTCATCAAAATTACTCAACCACACAATTGCTTCTTTTGTGCATTTAGTAGCATACAGTCTTTCTAGAGTGGAAAACGGATGTAATAAAATATCAATCCATTTTGCAGTCAAAATTGCTTGAGTAACAAAGAAAGTATTTTTGGCACTTTTCCTGTGATCTCTCAGTGTCTTATCCAAAAAAGCAAACAACCGATCAATTCGATCCACATTTGCATACGGACTTATAATGCTGCTCGAATCCCATATCCAAGATATGCATTGCTGACTTGTCAAATCTACTGCTGCTATAGTTATTACCTGATAACCGGACTCCCACATGTATGCTAGGCTTAACTTCATTATATCATCTGGTTGTGGACACAACTTCTTTCCAAATACACTTTGTAACATAACGAAAAGACTGGCATATGCAGTTCTGTCAAAGTTATAGAGATGATTGAAGTCAAGAATTACAACCTCTCGGTAATGAGACACTAAAAATTCATTAATATGAAGAAGAAAATGTTCAATGCGATCACCATAAAGTGCATGAAGAACACGAATACCGTCTAATTCAGAAAATAATGGCACTGTCAGTCGAATATCGAAATAGCGAATCCCAGCATATAACTGTTCAGTAACTGAGTACTGCTGCGTCCTTGACCATCGTCGAATAAAACGTCGTACAAATCGAAATCGTCCTAATTCTCGAATAAACCGACCTTGATCATTAGCTACTGGATATTTGTCGAATAAAGTTTGAGTAAAAGAATCATGCGATCCTTAAAGCACCAACTAAAATTCTATAAATAACAGCTATCTAAATTTCACTGCTTAATATCACATGAAAGCTGTCATACGTTTTAATTTTAGGGAAACACACATGATAGTTAAAGCCTTCAAACAATTAGATAACTTTTCAACTTAATGATAAAACAATTTGGGATAAATGAAATTAAAAAACATGAAAAAAAAATGATTTAGTGCTGCCTACCAGGTATGGCGATAGAAATTAAGGGTTTCTGTATGAGCGTCTGGTGTAGATGGCTCATCCAGCACTCTCCTACTCTACATGCCATAAGCTTCGCCTGATTTTAATTCAACTGAAAGATTATCAAGCTGTTAGTATCGTACCACCTTAATGTACTGGCTAGGATAGCCTGAAATAACACGGCATCTCTCACCTCTTTCCAAGATGAGGCTGGTGGGCATTTAAAGTTGGTATTCTGAGTAGTTTTTTCTCGATTACTTTTTACATGATTTATAGTGACTACTCAGAACCTTTCATGGTGAAACTTGAGAGTCATTGCTGTAAATACTCGACGGTTTTAACATTCCTCCATCTTTCTCGCACATCCAACTGAAGTGATAAAGCATGAAGTAACTTACAAGCTGAAGTATGCAAGCACTGCATCTTTTGTGTTACTCGGTGGCCCCAGAAAGTAAATTTGCTTGTAGTCGCTACAATGTAATGAGGAATGCTTTGCTGGATGTAATCTGCTCGATCAGATTTCGTTGTTTGAAATTACTTTTAACTGTGATGCTAAAAGAAGTGAAAGTCAATTCGAAGTGGTGAAGTAAAGGTATTTGCTAATGATTGCTTCTCCAGTATTTCACTTACAGTTTTCAAATGACTTCTACGTACTGTTGAATGTTTTCAATATGTAATAAGGCAGAGGAAACTGTTGTAGTGAAAAAATCTGTGGAATTGGTGTCTCCAATTTTCGGTTTTAGAATTATTCTTGACTGTCTTCTTTCTGTTTCATTTACAATTTTTTTTCTTACGTTCATTGATTTTGTTGTCATGGATGAGGCAAACGATTCTGTTATGCATTATATGAATGTCAGTACAATGTCATTAATTATATCCATTTTGTTTATCAAATAGAACACGAAAAAGTTACACTGTAGGGAAATCTGAGTTGTTCATAGTATGTGAATAGTTTTTGTGCTTTAATCTTGAAATATGCTACTCAATGTGCCGTCTCATGTAATTCCATGTCCATTATTTACTTTTAATGTAACAAAGTAGTCGGAAATCTACATATTTACTGTCTTATTTTTCTTATTTCAGGATATGGAAAAGGATTTCTACATAACAGAATATATGAGTTATGGGCGATCTCAGATGAACTGTACAATAAAAAAGTTTTGTTCAGACTTCATCGTCAACGAAATAACACCAGATGGAACTGTTCTTGGCAAGCGAAATTTTTTTTTCTCAATTTTTACTTCAATTGTACTGATTATTAGATTCAGTTATGCTTATTTTTATACTTTTTTCATCAATAATGTATGGGTATTTAATACTGGATTTTGATTTTCCATGCATATGTACTAATTTTCAAGGCAGAAAGGTAAATTAAAAAGGGTGTCAATTATTTTTTACCTTGTTTTGCTAATACAATAGAGAAATCCTATCATTTTAAGATTTGTTTTAGAAGTACCTTTGCCATATAAGATGGAAATAGACGTCGAAAATGAGCAGAATGAAAAAACTTTAGCAAATTTAAATGATATACCTACTCCAGAAGGTGTCACCCAAGAATTAATTTCGAAAATCGATGCTCTTGTTGGAAAAAATTCTGATTTTGTTGAAATATCAGTTAAAGTTGGTTCCGATTTTGTTCTACTGATAGATTCAATATGTGGCGATATCTTTGGAAGACCGGTCCGTACCACTTTATATCTAATAATTTTTGGCTCAGGGTATGGAAAAGGAAAAACGAACAGTTATACATGAATGGATTCGTAATCGATATAGTAATCGTTTGGATTCACAAACAATAGACACTGCGATTCGAGTTTTCATTTCAGATAGAAATAGCAGGTATTTTTTTGTATTTATCATAAACCAGCCAAATATTCGTAGCATTTCTTCATTACTCGTTAATGCATTGTTAAATTTTTGTATGTAATCGGTTTTTGTGGCCAGTGTAAAGTGGTTTATCTCTTATAATAATAAACTCCACTCTTCATTAATGTCTTATTTCTATGTACTTTTTCAAGTATCTCATTTTGTTATTTTGTTTAACTTGCACAGAAAAAGGAAAAATTGGCAAGCGACTCTTCCTGATTATATTCATTTCACATTGTGTAAAGAAAACAAAGACACGCAATTTGCTCTTTCTACGATTGCAAAGTTTTTGAGGTCGGTTTAAGTTTATTATGCATAGTTTGCTTGAAAGTATGTTGTATGTATTGTTCAAATATAGGGTGAAAGTTTCTTCATTTGGTATTTGTGGTACCAAGGATCGTCGAGCTATTACTACGCAGCGAGTTTCTTTGTATCGATTTGAAATTGAGCGATTGAAAAAACTTAATGCCAAATTGCATGGCATCAAGCTCGCAGACTTTACTCAGCATTCGACAGCATGCAAATTAGGTAGCCATTGGGGAAATAAGTTCAAAGTCATTTTAAGGTATTTCTACTATTATGATTCTCCATTAGTATATTTGTTAGATCACTTTTTTCAGTAAAGGATGTCAAAAATGCAGATTGTAGCATACACTATCTCTGGTTTTATTGCAATAAATCACAAAGAAGAGATGTATGCAAGATTTTTTATCAAATTTATAATTGAAGAGATGTGCAATTTGAAGAAAATGATTTGCTGAGTAGAATCGAGGATTTAAAAGCAAATGGTTTCATCAACTATTTTGGATCTCAGCGTTTTGGATCATGTGGTATAAATACAGCTGCAGTTGGAATCGCGATTTTAAAACGGCAATGGGAAGTTGCTGTAAAAGAAATTTTGAGACCCAGAGTTATTCATGGTTAGGACATCTTTCGTTTTTATTATAATAAAATTTTATCTTATATTCATTCTTTTTTTGTTTGGAAACGGCATAACTTTATGGATTAAAGTTCAGGTAATATGGGAGAAGCTCTGGATGTATGGAATGCATCCGGTAAGGCTTCAGAAGCCTTAAAAAAACTTGTTGACTGCCAGGTTAGTAATTAGTGATTTGTACTTATACATCGTAGTATGTTTTTCAAACTTTGGTGTTTGTGTATGATTTGAAGCCATAGACTCTAAGACTTGTAGTGGTTTTGTAAATTCAGATACATTCTACTATCGAGGGACAAGTGTTATCATCTCTTAATAAAGACGAAAACAACTATTGCACTGCATTGATGAAATTAGCACGAAATACACGCAGCTTCTATGTACATGCTTATCAAAGCTTATTATGGAACCGAGTAATTGTTTGTTATGATTTTCTTTTCAGTTAATGTTTTCCACTAATCGTACTTTGAATTTTCATGTTTTTCGAAACAAAGCTAATGATATTATATTAGATTCGTATTTAACAATTTTAAATCAACTGTAATGCTTGTATTATCAAAGGTTGCTAGCCAGAGAGTGAAAATAAAAGGAACTCGACCTGTTGCTGGTGACTTAAATATTCAAGGTCAGAAAATTGAAGATTTTGTGAATGAGGAGGTCGCTTTACCCCTCATCTCGGGGTCTCAACAAATTCTCGATGATGAAGGTTCTTCAGTCAAAATTTTTATGCAGTGGTGTGAAATGATATGAGATGATATATTATTGTTTGCATTTGTTTTATGCGGTTAAACATTTTCTAATTTTGAAAGTTATGATAGCCATGGGTATTGAGTTAGAAATTTAAATTTTTTATGCCAAATTTTGTAAAATTTTTGAAGAATTCAATAAACAACATCCTTTTATTTATTAGTGGTCTTAAGATTGTGACCATCATTTTTAAAGTTCGAGGTTGGTATGAAGAAATGATGACCGTGGATGGTGTAACGACAGATATGTTCGACGCTGTTGCAAAGCAAGTTTATTTTGTTAGATTTCATATTAGCTGTTAACTAAGGATGTCTGCAGTTTTTCAGTTTAACATAATTATTATTTTGTAGGGAATATGCAATTGGTACGGTTATGCGTCCTTTGATTGTTAAGCCACGCAATTTGGAATATAAAATATTGACCTATCCGAAGGCTGATACGAGGTTACATGCAGATCTTGAAAGAGATATTGACTCTGAAAGTATTGGAACAGGCGATTTTCAAGCGATTGCGTTAGAATTTTTGTTACCTTCTGGATCTTATGCAACTGTTGCTTTACGTGAAATTACAAGGTGAATTTATGTCATTGAAAATATTTTCGACATGCAAGGTTTTCATCCATCACTATAGCATATGTCTACCGATTTGAGATGTAAATATTGTCTTTCTGTGCTTTAGTTTGTGTATTATTGTAAAAAATTTCAGTTGAGTTAATTTTCCTTTCAAGAAAATATTACGTCTACATATAATGAAATGAGTTTTCTTTTGCAGATGTGACATGAGTAAATTAAGTCAGATATCTATGGCCAAGAAGGAAACTGTTGGAAAAATTTGAATTGTTTGGTTATTCGTATTCAAATGAAGCTGAATAATACTTTTAATATCTTATGTTCATTTAAATTATTCTATAAGTTCATTTGTTAACAGTTATATTCAGGATAAAGTTTATTATTATCATTTGTCTAGCATTTTTTTGATAAACTATGTTTCATTCTCAGTTTGTTATTTAATAGAGTAGCTGAAATACTGTTATTTGTTCTTTCGATTCTAATATTATTTTCAGGATTTTCTGAATGTACATCAAGTTTTTTGCATATTTGGATTTAAAAATTCAGTTTTCAATTTCTGTTGCCAGTCATCACCCAGAAATTTAGTTTATCATCACAACTTCTGCAGCAAAGAAGAATGAGATTGAGTGTTAAGGGACCTAATGGGAGGTTAGAAGTTTTCGAAAATGTAGGAGACTGGAGCTTTTTCAATTTACGAGAAGCAGTAATTCAACGATTCAATTTGACACAGTAAGATGCAGTTTTATTGGTTTTATCCCTTAAGTTTTATAATGCAGCAGTAAATTTATCTTAAATCATCACAGAATAAACTGGTAACTTAGTTCTTCCTCTGCAGTTCATTCCAGTTATTTGTAAAGATTAACTTTCAGTATTTTTTTCCTGGACTATTTGCATATTCTATTGATCGCTTATGAATGTATATCTTTTTTTGAGTTTCCAAGATGTATTTATTCCACTTTGTAATTCATTGTACAAGAGCTTTCTTTATGTGCGATGCTTACTAATTATGGTTAATTTCAGTGATTTCGTTCTATATTTTGGTAGTTGTCAGCTACCAATAAATGACTCGAAATTGGTTGACTCCAGCTTGGGGTTGGTCACTGGAGATCGTCTAAAGCTGGTTGTGAATGAAACAAAGTGCGTTTTTTTTCTTAAATAGTTTTCAAGCCTAAAATGACCCTGGAATTAGTGCAATTTGAAAGTCTTTGTAATAACTTTCTAACACACTTTTGCGGAGTGTCTTAGATAATCATCACAAAGACTTAGATATGTAATAAATATGGCTATTATAACGGTAGTTATACGTATTAAATTTCAAATCGTTTGTTAGTGGTCTTGCTAACAAATGTGGTAAATCAGTAATCTCATCAAGATGTGAAAACAGTGAATTGGACAATCTTGAGAGGAATGAAACTGTTTTCGAAGTTGTACTTGAAGAAATGAAGAATCGAGACTTTAAGGCCTGGCTTGTTTTCATTTAGTTTACTTCAATAATATGCAGTTGAGGAATAATTTTTTGAACGTTTCACTCTTTTTTTGGAACTTGGAGATGTGTGATTTGATTTATTCTTGAGTAGTTTACTTTTTAAGGATAGTGTGAAAAGATTAGCAGAATAATCATCTTAAGGTGGTGGAAAGTCATGTCATATTTTTGCTCTATCATACTTTTGTGTTGAATGTAAAATTTAGGCGAAATTCGACTATTTATTGAGTTACAGGATTATTATCTTTTTTTCCTTATTAAACAGTGGCTGGAAATTTCCAGGAATTTTGAGAACTAGTGCAAAAAATCTGGCAAAAAAATTAGAGGAAAACTGTGCTGTTTTTAAAAATAAAAAGTACTGATGTTTTGCTTGGCGGAGTATTCGAAACGAAATAGATAGCGAGGAAATTGTACTGCGAAAGTTTTCATTGTTTCTCAGCCATTTTTATTTAGTACATTCTGATTGAAATTGAGTTTGTCTATAGATCTATAAAATTAAGCAATATTAAGAGAAATTTTCTGCAGTAATACCCTATTTTAGTAAACTTAAATGACTTCCGTAATATTTTTAATTTAACATGCTCTTGGTTTACCTTACTGATTTTAGTGCATTAAACGGGAAAACGATGATACACGTTGGACATTTCTTCATCCACATTCAGTACTTATTGTGGAAATTGATTTCCGTGTTTACAATGATCGATTAATAAAGTACATTCATGCTACTGCTAGTATTAATCATTCATCGAGACGCAGATTTCTGGATCCAGTTATTTTGGAAGAAAATAGTTCTGAATCGAGGAAAAAAATAATTGAAAACTTGGTTTCACCGATAGAACTGGCGTTATTGGGACGTAAGTGTGTTGTATTCAAAAATTACTCTAAATATAACGTAGACATTCAATTACGTTCATCAACATAGAAACCCATCTGAATGGAGGAAACTTATTGAAGTAATTTGTCTCTACAAGCGGTTAAGTTTTTAGAATTATGGTGCATATTTATGTAGTTTCCTATAAGTGTTCCGCAAATCTATTATGAATTTATCGTTTATTTAGGTCAAATCATACACAAATTTCTTTACCTAAATACGAATCTTCAAAGGTGCTCATATTCTTAATGATTACTCAGTTAACTTAATTCTTTTGAGCGCCAAATACATGTTGAATCTATTTAATTGATTATTATAATTCTTCCTTATTGCTTAAATTTTGATTGGTGATTCCAGCTACAGCAGCTATTGTACAATATACATTTGTTCATGGTCTTATGTATTCATATCCTCTTTGGCTATCTACAAAATTACTTTCAGATAAAAATACATTTTTGCGTTTACTTGGAAATAGCGCAGTGGCTGAATGCTTATTGAAGAAATTGAATGCTAGAAGTATTTTGCGATTAGAGATTACCAGTAAATATGCTCTGGAAATATGTAGGAGTGAAGGAATGAACAGAATTTGGAAACTGCTGTACGAAAAAGATTTTGGAAAAAGTAGATTTTCATTTATACTTCTTGAAACTGAGATTTAAATCATTAAATATCATGGTATTTTACATTCATTGTTATCTTGTCTGATAAATTTTAAGATTTGTGTTTGCGGAAAGAGGTATCGTATCGTGAGGCATACAAAAAAATGTATATGCGGCATGTAAGAGAGCGCGATTACCTGCATGATTTTGAAACCAGCACTCATCTCGATGTTCCTGTTCGTGGATCTTTTCCATATCAGCCATACAGGCCGCTAAATCCCGATCCTGACATGCCTCAAGGACCATTTCAACCTGTATTCCATCATCCTTTCACACCACCTGCAAATCCTTTTCCACTATTGCCTAGATCAAGAAGTCCATTTGATCCTTTTAGTGGTAGAGAATTGTTACCCAGTCGTCCTGTAAGACCGAGTGGCGTTCCTAGAATACTGCCGCGCGGTCCTCACTCACTAACTGGCAATAATCCATTTGATACAAATAATGATTTCATTTGATAGCATGTAATTATATATTAATCTTCATACAATTCGATGGATATATATGTATTATATTCGTAAATAGTTTGTTCAATTTTTTTTGGCTGCAATTCCTGATATAATAAATATTGTTTTTTAGTTGCAGGAATTCAGCTTCTATCGTTGTTTATTTTTTTCGAAACTGTGTATAAATTGGTAACATTGTATAAAAGCTCTTTTGATGCTGAAAATTCAGATCTTTAAGTATTTGATAAGGATTTGCTATAAGACTGCATGAGAAATCATCTTTTCTATTGTTTTAAATCACATAAAAGCTCAATTCTTTTATTGTTATAAACATTCAATAAGTACAAACAGTAGATTAATCTCTGTATAAAGAAGGAGGAAGCCTTTTTTGATTTTATGGACATAGGGCATTATGATACATTGTAGATTTCCTTCATTATCGAAGAAACTTACTGGGAGTTTATGCGTAAGTCTGAGAATTACAACGATGTCAGTTACGATTATGATTGGAGATATGTTATTCATGCACTAAGATCTATACATAATAAGGCAGATTTGGCTGCTTGTGGAGGGACAAGATTCATGGTACAAAAGGACACCTGCCTCTGATTTCAAAGGCTTCCAAACAAAGGCCAGTAACCTGTATATCAGACCTTTGAAAGTTGATTATGAAGTGTGTGGCTTGAGTCTGCAGTTGCATGTTGCGACGAGAAGACTACTTGTAGACAACCAGTTAGGAAATGTTGGAAAGATTCAAGGTGTAAAGGAGCAAGCACTGTGAATCTGGCGGTATACAGAGAGCATGGAAACCAGTTATTTACCACGTGATATGACGTCAAAAAAGCGTTCGTTCTAGTTAGTCACAAATACCTGATTAAGTGCATTGAGAAGCTCAGCATGGCAACGAGGATCAGCAGGTTTCGGAGAAGCATTACCTCCAGATAATCAGTTACATTGAAAAGCAATGTAGGAACCGTAATGGAGGAAAAAATAGCAGGAAATCCTCGAAGGTGACAGCCTTTCTCCGCTGCTATTCGTCATGTGCATGGACTCGTTGAGCCGTCGGCTTTGGCGGTTCCAACCGATCAGGCAATGCACATAGTGAACCATTTATTATTTGTTGCTGACCTCAAGTTTCTTGCTACTGACGAGGATATAATGAAATCTATGGCCAAGGAAGTTAAAAAATTCTCTGAAGTAATAGGATTATAGGTGGATCCAACAAAGTCAGCCACCAATACTGAGGTCAGCTCTGACGAGGCGACACTCTTGCAAGGTGCTCAAGGGTACAGACACCTTGGATTATTGTAAGACAAGATTAGCGCTCTGACCCGAGAAAGCTACGATGAAGTTCAAGCAGAGATTTTGGCGAGAATTGAGTGATTAGCCAAAACTGCACTAAACGGCAGAACTTTATCAAGGCATTAAATCAGCACGCCATAGGATTAAGGAACTAATATATTGACGTGCTCGAACTGGAACCAGAAGATTTTGAAGCAAATGACCACGGTATCAGGTAGCTGCTAAATAGATACGGAATCCACAAATCAACCTGCATGAATTTCACGAAAAATTGAATTTCATTTTGGTTTGTGGTAATTACATACAAAAGTTACAAGATAAGTCTGAGCGACAAAAAAGAGTTGAGAATCCTGTCGAAATCAAGATTTGTTGTTTTATGTGCATACATATTGGAATTCTTCAGTGTTAAATCGAATAATTATTTTGACAATCTCAGTATTCCATTTCCGATTGAATGGTCTTTTGTAGCAAGAAGTAAGAATATTTAATAAGGCTTGAGTATTAGATAATCTTATTCTTAAACGTCAATATATTATTCTCCAGCAAAGTAATTACTTTTTCCTTGTTTCACTACTCTTATAAATCTGGTGTTATCGTTGACTGCTTGTGGTTTAATGGTTTCGTGGGTATAATTAGATGCACATGCTGAAACCAGCAGAAATAATTGACGTCACTTCATTCTTGCTTGATAGCATTTAATTTTTGTGCGAACGAAGAATGATCCTTGCGAAAGATTCATTTTCACACAGCTTTGCATATGATATGATCAGTAGATGTAATCATTGCAATTTCATTCGTTTTTTATCTTACAGAAGCAGAATTCATCAAAACCATTTTGTAAATTGTTTATAAGTTTTCAAAAAAGTCAAAAAGGTAGATGTGTTCACTGTTCATCGGTACATAATTTTTATATAGAGCTGAAGCTGCAGTATCACTTCAGCAACTATTTCTTGAGCGCTCTTTTTAAAAGTCAGAATTATATCTTAACTCATAGTTAATCGATTTTCTACAATTGTTTGATCAAATTTATATTTTGCTAAAAATGTTCAAGAACAAGGATGCCGAGATATGTTAAAGTTGTTTGTTTATGCGATATATAGATTTTAGGTTTTGACAAGAAGCAGTATTAAATTATTTGTCTTAAGCGAGAAGAGATGCAAAGCATCAGAAAAATATCCAAAACTGGTTACTCGACAAGATTTAAATCCCTTCAAATCTTACTGGAAAACATTCATCAATCCCTTGTATAAATACTATACATTGTTGTTATTTCTGTTTCCTTACTATCTTTTCCAATTTATATAATCTTATTTATTTGAAGAATAGTAGATAGAATTATACAATAGACAGCATTACATTCAAACATCACAGAGTATTTATGAATGTTATTTTTCTAGATTCTTTAATTTGACATTACATGTTGTTTCGGTATGAACAGAGCAATGGCTGAAATTTTACATATTTTTTAAGCATTTTGAAGTATAGTTTTGTTTTATCAGATGGCAAGCGCAATGAGTTTCAGTTTGCATTCAAAGGATTGAAATCAAGTTAAAGCATGCTTAAAATATGGAAGTTAAGAATTCCTGAAGGTCCACAAAACTACATTTCATAAGTTTTTTTGAATATGACGAGTTGCTTACTATATAAATTTAATAAAATATTTTCCATCATCAATGCCGTTTCTTAAGAGAAGTTGTCTATATCTGATAATTATTAAACAAAGTCCGTTCAATTCATATTTTTTATAAAATGATATTACTTTTTTATGATTAATCCTGATCCTCGCACCTCAAAGTATACTCTTATTTTTATCAAATTTCTTTTACAGTTTCACTTCAATCAAATTAAATTCAAGCCTTACATGCCTTTTTCTGTGTTTTTTTTTGCCCAAAATTACACTAAAAACCATAACTATTGCTGCTACTGCTATCGCTTCTGTTATTACTACACAATGTTATTGTTCTCCTAGTCTTTGCTTTTTGCATTATATTTAAACAAATATTTTCGCAATGGCAAAAATTTGTAAATCGGACGTTCTACGTCTGAGTTTTTGATTTAGGACAAAAAATATCGCCTTGTCTAATAATTTTGAGTGTTATTGTTTCCAGAACTTCTTGTTATTTCGAAACTTTTCAAAATTCGAAATCGTTTAGACTGTATCTGACTCTCTCAGCAACTTACTTTTGATTTTCTCAGCGGAAGTATCGGAATTTTTTATTGATTCTCAGTGTTGTTAAGTATGCTTCCTCTCACAAATCTAGGAAATCACTGCCATTAATAAAATATGTTTGTGTTCAGTTCACAATTTTAACATATTAAATCTATATAGTACTCAACATATTCAACAACAAAAATATTATTGAAGTTAGTTGTAACTATTAACAAGCTCATCAGCAAACTTTTTTAGAACAATTGAAGAGACAGTTCTGCGATCTTGTTCTTTTTTTTCTACATGTCCTTTTATCATCAGTGGGGAACAGTTTAATCTTCAACATTTCAATTTCGGAAAAATAAGCATTGTTTATTTATTTGCTACTTACTATAAAAACATTTGAGTTGATGGTATCATCCACTTTAAAATTCCTCACTCACGTAAATATTTATTGGCGGACAGTGTTGCTGAAATCACTGATGGCAATCATAATTATTTGAGTGATGAAGAGTATAAAATTTGTTCCCGTATAAATTTGATTATATATTTCTCATTACCAAAGGTGACTGTTGCAAAAATTGATGACTCGCTAGTTTTGTTATTCTTCGTAGCACTTCTACAGTACGATTCAATATTTTTCTCTGTATGATGGAGTTGGAATAAGTAACTTGTGAGGTACGCCATACTACAATCTTGTAAATATCCTCAAGTACCTGAAGATATCTTTAGTCTGAGCTTAAGCTGAATGAAAATTAAGTTCATGTTAAAGCATTTACTAGCATGAATGACAGCATTATGCTGAAAACGGTATATTATACAACGGTGTTTTTCTATCTAAAATCTTGGATTTACATTTCAAGAAATCGTACTCATGTTTTCTAACGTATGGTTCGTTGGTGTATTATCTTCAGCTCAGTATAGAAAGCGAGGATGCTACAGAGAGCTCAGCGAAGGTCAGGATGAAGGATCAAGGGTGAAGGCCTCTTTTCGACATCTTTACCAGCATTAATCATCGCTGAGCTGTTGGTATTGCTCTGCAAAGCATGTCTAAAGAAACTGTCTTTGCTTGCATTTTCATATAAATTTTGTGAAAAGGAGAGTAAACAATTGACTCATCACTTTTTCCCTCTCTTCTATGTGCTAGGAATTCAAAATATCAAAGGGAAGACAGAGATTTTCGGTGTAGACCAACGACAAACGAAGTAGATAATTACTTCTAGGACAAGTAAAGAGTGGACATGGGTCATAGGTTACTAAGAAAATTTAAATTTGCAGATAGTGTTTTTGCCAAACTCATAAGGATACCATAGTTTTCTGTTAAGTTTGCATTTTTTTTATTTCTATCTTAAAGTAGGTAGGTATTAGAATTCCGCGAATAATTCAAATTGAAAATTTTGACATAATAGACGTCAAATGTTTGTTAAATTTAAAATTCATCGCCATTGTCATGAAATGCGTGACAGTGGCGATAATTTTTATATCAGGATAGTATATAGCATAATGTAGTAAATGATTACAGAAGTGGACAAGAAATGGCAAGGAAGAGCAATTGCCGGTAGCAGTGGATGATTTGCAGCAAGTGGAAGATAAAGTAAATTGTGAAGGTAGTAAAGTTTACTCCGTAGGTAGTAATAATTTCTAATTATTACTTTTACTAATCAGTACTAGTAGTGATAGTAGTGATAAAAAATACTAGCAAATTGAAGACTGGATTAAATGCAACAAGTAATATTTGATTGCTGCTTTGTTAGTTCTGCTACCGAATTTAAACTCTAGGAGATGAAGTTGGTGTCAAATGATGAAATAACCTGTTAGTTTGTGTTTCACTCTCAAGCAACACCTTATAAGATTCACTCACTCTTCCAGCTTTTCTAGATCATTTCATTCTCGCATATGTGCATATCGCGCTGTTATGCTTACTTTTAGGTAAATATTACACGAGTAGATTTCAGGGCGAGAACTGCATTACTGATCTATTTATCACTTATTCTCTAGATTTTCCTTTTATTAATATTTTGCCATAATTTATACTCATCTCTACCATCACGATCATTTTCAATTTAACCCTTTTTTTCTCATAACTGGCATTTGTTATGCTCTCAGAGAACTCAACTTCTTGTTGTAACAGCTTCGCAATGAATTTGTGCAATTAGAAATTAATGATAGCATTTTCCAATTTTGGCATGAAATTTTTATTTCACAACTTCCAAGTCTACTTTTGTACCGATAGTTGTAATTTTATGATTCGTTTGTTACTTAGTAATATTCGATAGAATCTATAGCAGAATTCCACGGTTTGAAGTAATAGCTTCGGATTTGTTTCAGGCAATAAATTTTTGAATTAACGAAAGTAAAAACAATGAGGCAAGAATATTTTTTGTGTCGTTGCAAAACTGGTTCCAAAATATGCAGTACTTTATTGTCGACTTCGCCAGTTCCAAAATTAGATGCGGAAGTCATCATAATAGGTTTTTCATATTTTTATTTTTCACATTTTACGGCATCTGGACTTTGAAACTTTTCTGTGAGCGATATGTAAATTTCATATTGATAGTCAATTTGAAAATTTGAGCAGCAGGGAAAATTTTTATTTATGCTGCAGTATCATTTTCATCAGTTATAAATTATAATTTCAGTACATTCTTGTATTAATCCCTTGTGTGACGAAATGTTACAAGAAGTGAGTTTCATGTTAATTAAAAATCATTCAAGGAAACGGACCTGCCGGTTTATCATTATCAGCATTTCTTTCGGGTTGGTTACCATTCTACTCACCTGATGATAGTCCTCATCCCAATGAATTTATCCATGATAAACTTTCGGAACACAACGAAAATTCGTTATTTGACCAGGTTTTTGTTTTAATTTCTTTGCCATAAAAAATAAGATTTAAATATTCATTAGTTTTTTACGTTCTGTGTAGAAAATAATGAAATCTTAATTAAATTGTTGCTATTGAACAGTTTATTTCAGGATTTTTCATGGCTGGACAATAGTATAAATATTATGAATAGTGGAGCAAGACCATTTTCGTTGCTGTTTGATAATCTTATGCGTCCTAGTGTAGACAATATTAATTTTCGCAGTTCAGTGCTTACTTGGATTTACAATCCAAGTCGTGCTATTTCTCATTTAGTTATTGCAGAAACACCACTTGGTGGGTCTTGGAATCACTACGACGATAATGTAAGTATTGAAGTGTGAAGTAAATATAATTAGAAAAAGGAATCTTTATTTAAAGTTTTTTTTTTAATTATTTCAGATGATATCCGTGAGTGTAGATAATCTTCTCGATTTGCCAGCTTTTCGTATCGCTGATTGGCGCGATGGATCTGATCTTAACCGTCGCTTACCAGCATCTGTTTATCGCAAATATCTTTCCGATTATGCGGAAGTAATGCTCATTAATAAACAATTCACTGTTGGCTTCAGAGTGGAACAGATAAAGGTAGTATGTGGGCGCTATATGATACATGTTTTGTAAACAGTTATTACTTTCGTGGTAGTTTGCTTACTGTTTTAGTTATTGGTAATCTGTTTTTATAGTTTTTGATACTATTTTTCACTTTACTTGTTAGGTTGAGTTTTTTTCTGATATAATTATTAACCAGCTTATTCTGAAGTAAAATTGTTTTCAGAAATGTTGTACAAGTAACTGCAAAGAGCAATACTGGGAAGTTCTTGGTACAAAAAATAATAAACTTGTCTTATTAAAATGCAAGAAAGTCGTGTTAGCTTGTGGAAAAAATCGAGATAGATTACTTGGTGTAAGATTTACGTTCTTGAAGAAATATGAAATTCATGTTTCTCAAAATAAAAACTTTTGAAATACACTTGATTATAAACAAGTCAGATAACAAAGATGCTCGTATCAAGTAATTTATGTGGAAAAATCACACTGCGTTGCTTTATATGGATTCTGTGGTTTATGTAGTGTATTCTGGTTTGATTAATTTTTTTTTAGGTGAAAGGAGAATTAGAAGGAAATCGCATTGTTTATAATCTTCGGGATTTAAAACAAATGCTTGCCTCATCAGCTACATTCTTTCCTTTAAAAAGGAAAGTTATTGTTGTTGGAGATGGAATCAGTGCTGCAGATTCGGTATTACATTGTCTTAATTCAAATATTTCTGTTCTTCACGTGATTCGTCGGGTAGATGAGCAGTTACAGTGTTAGTATTTTATGATATCTCTATGTTGTGTTCCAATTTGGTATTCGTTCTTGATAATGGGAACGGAATTTTCATGTTTTCTTAAATGCTCATTTCTGCTTTGCACATGATCCGTAATCTGTACGTTAGATTAATTTTAGAGTAATCTTTTGAAGTTAATTTTTCTTCGCATAATTTGACTTTGTACGGTGCTTTGTAAACTAGTTTAGTTATCAAATTTCAGTTACAAAGCTGTCACGTCTTAACGTATCCATATATCCGGAATATGCTAGAGTTTTCAATTTAATGACGGGACGTTGCAGAGATTCTCTTTATACGAAAATTACATGCGCCACTGTTGAATCGGTGAATGAAGGTTCAGTTCTAATTAAAACTGCTCAGGGAACTTCAACGGTTAATTCTTTATGCACATGTCATTGATATGTTTTAAATAAAATGTTCTTTAAAGTTATTTGATCTTGTTGTAAGCAGTAAATAATGCTAAAAAGTATAGGTCAAAATTTTTATGAAGAGAAATAAGGGAATCGAAAAAAAGTTGAACGACTTCAAACATTATGTTAATCTTTTTTAGCTGAAGTAACATACTTTTAGGAACATTTTGAGATTTTATGCATATGCATCGGGAAAGAATCAGATTTAAGTATGTTAGCAGATAAATACACATTTCAAGATTATTATTGCAATGAAGATTCATCATTGTTTTGCATCGGGTCGCTTGCAGAAGATCACTTTGTGCGTTATCTAATAGGTATGTTTCTATTCCAGTTAGTAGGGAAATTATGAAATAAAGACTGAAATTTTCTATTCAAGGAGTTGCAGTCATCCAGCAGAATTTGCAGGAGGTGCAATGGAGGTTGCTCGGTCTTTGATGTATTCTTGCTGATTTTTTATATTGTCGATCATACCAAACAATAATGGTATGTAATAATAAAGAATAGTAAGGATATGTAATAATGCAAAAACACAGAACAGTAACGGTATACTTACGATGCAAGAAGGATTAATTTATATCTTTGTTATTAGCAAATGGAATTACTATGCAAGTTTATAAAGAAGGAAATTATGCCAATTTATAATAAAGTTAATATAAGCTATATTTTGTTAGAAAATATTATAAATACGAAAAATGTTGAGGTGGTTTATACGTTCAGGTAATTTTTCAATATATATCTTGATTGAGGTCGAAATTTTCCAATTGCCTTTGTGATTCTTTATTTTCTTTCGCTATTGTAAATGAAGTCAAGCAGTTATCAAGTTTGTGGTTTTTTCTGCTTGACTTACTGTTGCGTTTTGTTGCTGTTAAACTTGTGTTTAGTTAGAGCGAAAATAATCAATAAGGCTTAAATCAAATTTAAGCTGTCAAATATTATATGGCTTATCTTTTTCAAACTTGATTGATTGTTGTATGGGTTTCGACCTGAAAAGTAAGGAAATATTTGCAAAAAAGATCATAATTTTTATTGGTTTCGTGCGATTTGAAATCTTTGTTTTTTCCAGTTTGTTCCAATCAATATTTTCCCGCTACCATATTTATGTAAGCAGTTGATGGTGTCATCCATCTGTCAGTAACTGAAATGAAAAGACATTGTAATTCTTCTTGGTTTTTTCGTAGCCAAGAAATCTATGAATATAACCAAATTGAAGATAAATAATGGAAGCATATATCTGTTTTCTTTACTTTGAAATTGACTGTAATTACTGTATTTGTTTCATATATGCCATTCCTTACTTGATAAACATTTTCATTTCTTCGAACGTTTGAATTTTCGTTACATATTAAATCTTCTAGTAAGTTAGGTAGAAGGTTACAGATTAAAGTTTATGACGAGCAAAGTGGAGATGTTATTCTATGAAATTGGAAGGCAAAGGAATTGAATATTTGAAGATACTCCAAACGCCGAAGTAGGATTATTTTTAAATAAACTTTTTACACACACGGCAACTAATATTTGCAAGCATTGAAGGACGAGTTTGTAAATAAAGCTCATTGTAACGGGAGGTAGAGTAAAATATTCTGGTCGAGTGGTTTGCGAAACCGGATTTGGCGTTTACTGTTGCATTTCTTTGTAATGATAAGGCGCCCAATCAATAAATAATTGCAATACATAGTCGTGTTTTCCGAGTCGAAAAGTTACAAGTATTTTTTTCCAGTCCAGGTGTGATATCAAAAGAAGTAATCCAATACAGTATGCAGTTGCTAGTCATCATATTGCTAATAGAGTGTGAAATTTTGGAGCAAGAACTTTCTTCTCATTCTGACTCTTCAACTGCACTTACTTTCGACTGTTCCCTTTTAAGGTATCATCTTCAGTACTGAACGAAAGCAAGGTTGGTACTGATCACTTTTTGGATTAAGAGATTATTAGCACGAAATATTCTCTTGATCAAAAAATGAAATGATCGTGATGGTAGAGATGAGTATAAATTATGGCAAAATATTAATAAAAGGAAAATCTAGAGAATAAGTGATAAATAGATCAGTAATGCAGTTCTCGCCCTGAAATCTACTCGTGTAATATTTACCTAAAAGTAAGCATAACAGCGCGATATGCACATATGCGAGAATGAAATGATCTAGAAAAGCTGGAAGAGTGAGTGAATCTTATAAGGTGTTGCTTGAGAGTGAAACACAAACTAACAGGTTATTTCATCATTTGACACCAACTTCATCTCCTAGAGTTTAAATTCGGTAGCAGAACTAACAAAGCAGCAATCAAATATTACTTGTTGCATTTAATCCAGTCTTCAATTTGCTAGTATTTTTTATCACTACTATCACTACTAGTACTGATTAGTAAAAGTAATAATTAGAAATTATTACTACCTACGGAGTAAACTTTACTACCTTCACAATTTACTTTATCTTCCACTTGCTGCAAATCATCCACTGCTACCGGCAATTGCTCTTCCTTGCCATTTCTTGTCCAGTTTTAAGTATATTAAATTTGGTAGCAAGATCTCGAAGTAGATGATATATTATTATATTAGGAATATAAGTAAAAACATTTCAAATGATCGATTGTTTTTGCGATAAGGTCGAAGATTGTGCGCAATCAATCACTATTTCATACTATATACTATGCTTATATAGCAATTCTTGTCATTGCTGGGTTCATTTAAATTACTGCAAAGTCTTAATAATTAATCAATTATTTAAAGCGTTTTTATTTCCTTTTCATATTATAATGATATATCACTTAAATTTTTAGTGTTGCAATTAATAATCTTTACACCACTTATTTGGTGATAATTAATAAGTAGCTGAATGTACATTTCATTAATAGTGGACACGGTTACAATAAGAAGTTTTTGATCTACAAATAAGAGGTTTTTAATCTACAACTTAATACAACCTCGACTCATTGACTTTTTATTGTTTAGTCATATACTGCTTGAAGAGCTCGGACATTTGTACCATGGTATAGTCATCATATTACAGAGCGGAAATTATTGAAAAAGTTGTGATATAAAATTGAAAAGTTATGATAATTTATAAATAGCTCAGATAATGTATGCAAGTAAAAGGTATAAAACGAAAGTGAATTCGTTTGAGCAAACAATACGCATAAAGTATTTCTGTATTTTGATTATGTATGTATGTATGTATGTGTATGTGTATGTGTATGTGTATGTGTATGTATGTTTATGTATGTGAATGAACATGTGTTTGAGTGTGCTTCGTGACTGAGGTAGAGGAAAGACGTTGGTGTTATACTTGGAAGCACTGATTAAAATGTGAAGTTTCGCCATCATTCAGCATGTAGTCACTTGTCTATGAGAGGTAGTACAGTGTGCTTACGATTTCTTGCAAGAACTTTGACATTTTCTCGCTAGTCGCTGCAAACTTCCCTTATGATGCCGCTATAACTGTTTCGCTCTATTATTTAGTGGTATTGTTGTTGCGAGTTTTGTATTGTATTATCTTGTTTGCTTATGTGTGCATTTCCAACAACTTTTGCAGGTTAAATACAATCTTTTATTTAAAAATTCAAAAGAAAATTCCATTTCTTAGGATGGCTTTTCAATTTGAAGCATTACTAATACTTTTGATACTACCATTATTACTATAGTACTATTATTCTTTTCTTTTCCATTTTCGCCCATCTACATGAAACACCATCGAATTACATTTTTGTTTTATTTCTTTTCTCTCTTTTCTTCTTCACAAATATTTAACAACTAACAAATTAAAAAATCAATGCAGTCATTCTTCACAGGGCTGTTTTGCGTTATTTGATCAAAGAAGTACATGATTCATGAACACAACTTGCACCAACTTTCTACATCAATATAATCATAAATACCAATTTTTTGTTCGTAGTAAAGTGTGTATTTTGATCATGTAGAAAAACAAGAGCAATTTTGATCTAGTCCTTGCTATGCTCCACAACATTTTGTATGCTACCATCTGCAGGGAGCAATATACAGTTTACTCATCTATCTGGCTGAGATCATTGAGTTTGATTACAGGTAAATGTGAGACTATCACAGCAACAATATTACTACCAAAATATGATTCACGAGGACCGCCTCAATGCTGTATATCTGGCATTTACTTTAATTTCATTATGCAAAATGTTTTTCGTTTCTTGCATCATGTACACTAATAGTAACAGTAAAATAGCTTTCCTTTAACTTCTTTCCTATCAAATTTCGAAAAAGTTCCTGTCTTAAAAAACTTAAAGAATAGATGATATCCAGCGCCTACACGAAATTCAAAGTATTTTTACGGCTGTAATATGAATTTTATTTGAAGAAGTGGCATACAGCACGTTTTTTGTGTGTTAGTATATGTAATAACTTTATAAAATAAAGTGTGCATCTAGTAAAAATAAAAAAATCAGCAAACAAATATTGAGTGCAATAAATTTGAGTAATAAGCACTTATTTACTTAAATTACTACTTCATTACTGTTGTACAAAAGTCGGTCTCTACGTAATAGCTCATTTAATTAAAACTAAAAAGATGTGAAGAAACAGAGTAGTGCGTTACACAGTTGAAGAAGCATTATTTCTGACATCATACAGAATGAGTAACCTGAGCATCTAGCGCTAATTTTATTCTTGAAAGAAGATAGAAATAGTCAAATATCAGTCATATAAGTTGATTTAATATCTGCTAGAAAAATCTTGCTAAATGTTACTGCGTATGATTACTCATTCAACTGTCAATTTTTGTAGGAGAGATTTAAAAACTGTTTTTTTAGATAGCAAACAATGTACTTATGAGACGCAATCGCTTTTTCTACAAACTATTATAAAAACTTGCAAAATTGCTATTTACTCATTTATCTATCTGTGTATAAATGTTTGGTATGGAATGAAAGTTACAGAAAGATTAGCAAGAGGGTTATTGCTTTGTTGTTAACTATCTTCTTAGAAAAGCATAACGAAAAGTTAGACAAGTTGTAATTAAGAAGTGAAACAAAACCAGAACTTTGGAATCACAGCAGAGATGCTACTTCAACAGCATGCCATTTGTGTAACGATTATTGTCTGCCCCATTTTGTTCACCCGAAGCGATCAAAGTGAAGAGTATAGAGAAGTGTCCAACCGACGACTCACGGATCAGATCGCTGAAAAAGCCAAGCAGACTGTTGTTGACATCGGTGAAGTAATGAAATCACAGCAATCAGTTTTGGAATGCGATGGCAAAAAGTAATACTTCACCTCTCTTTTATCCTTTATTTCTGAGTAACTTTTTTAGTCATTATTAATTTTTAAGCTGCAGAAAGTTTTCATCTAAACTTAAAGCATTACTTACTATTAATAATCACTATATATATATTTGTTTAAGTTCTTGTTTGGCTTTTCATCTTATTTCAATAAGTTTTGTTTTTATATTTATTTTTTTGCGCCCAAGTATAACGCCCAAAGATGCTTTCATAGATTCGCGATTAGACTGAATACAATCTTACAGTCCTTTAATAAAAAAGTGTTTGTTATTATTTCTGTGTTGATTACAATCTTGTTTATTTTCATCTTAAGAAATCTACCTACTTATTCTTGAACAACACTCCTTTGATTATTTGCAGTTTATGACAGTATAATAATATGATTTGGATTTACTTGAAATTTCTTGCAAATTCAGGTGCCCAAACAACAATATATTCATATTTTACCAATGTTGTAAAGACAATTCTAAAGAATGTTGTTGGCACATTCGATACTGGCTCACGTAAGTATTTCCCTTTGTAAGGCAGCAAATATTTCTATTTCTAAGCCACTACTCACTTTTTTATTCACTTACGCAAAGTTGATCAATTTCAGCATTGTATTAATACTCTTTCTGCTTAAAATGTTGTGGTCCGGTTTGGTATGGTGCATACGTAGGTCGTGTCGTGATTGATAAAAGAGGAAAATGGAATCATGTTTTTTGTGGAATTCTTGGTTGCAATTATTCTAATTTCTGCGGGCCAATAAATAATCTCAAATAGCTTAATAATAAAGTAGTTTCACGAATCATCGTCATCTGTTGCGTATTACTTTCTCAAACTTTTGAACAGTGTTTTGGCCTGCCTTAAAAATACTATCTGTTTTGTCTAGAACAATAATTTGATGATAAAATCATTATCCTCTTCTGTAAAGCACTAAAACACATAACTTCAATTTTTAGCAATTTAATTGGGTTATTGAAGTTCTGTTAGCCAAATAAATCATTTCTCCTTATTCGAAAATACAATTCTTATTGTTATTTCTGCATCTTGAACAATTATGATATTTGGTAATAGCAGAGGAGCAAGGAAGTGTTTGAGATTCCTTCTTGTTATGACTACAACTTTGAGGGTTGTTGCAATTTCTTCTCTCAAAGTTTGTGCCTAAAACGTTATATATATGCGCAGTTTTGCAACTGTGATATCAAGCAAGACTTTTTGTCACAAATAATTTTACTGCATTCAGTCTCTATAAAAATTATGCTCTGATATACGACTCTTTCTCATTAAATATATATATATATATGTGTTCATAACTGTACAAAATTCTGTCAAACAAATTGACAGTTTCGCTGATTAAACTAACTTTTACGGCAAATGTGTGCGTTCATCGCATCCCACGCAATTTGGACAAAGTAGAAAAAATCTTACAAAAATGCTTCCATTTATTTACTTATTTCACTAGGGAAAACTAAAATTTTAATTGAAAGCAATAAAACACATAGCTTTAGACTACTGGCTGTCACTGAGAAATAAAACACAGAATGAGAATCCAAGACCTTTGCTCTACCATTTACTTTTTATTTTTCATTTATGTGGCAAGAGTTTCATGCACTGAAATCTCAATGACTTAAAACAAAAAAAATATGCAAAATTTTATAATGAAGTAACTCTATTTTTATCACTGAGAACGCCAATTACCTGTTTGCTATCATAATAGGCTTTGAAAGCAGAACCGGATATATTGAGCAGATTGTCACATTCATGCGTACATGCATGTTTCGAAGGCGTAAAGGATGACAGGTTCCAGTGATCTTTTCCCAATATTATTTTATACCTTTAATCATAATTCACTTAATTATCAAGGACATTCCTTTGACGAATTCTGGTAATCTTAAACTATTGTGTCAAATTACCAGTAAATAATGCTTTCGCTTAATACCATCTGCATTGTCTCTATTTTGTATATCACAGCAGTAGCAAAACGAATTCAAATTGTTCTACGTCAAAACGTCACTCGATTTTGTCCAGGGCGTAAGTCAGTTCTTATGCAGATGAATTCATTATTATAAATCTATTTCATGATTTATAAGAGTATTATGTAAATTTTGCATTAATTTCAATAATGTTATGTTAATAAAGTACTGACGAAATTTCTTACAAAACTTCATTGAGAAAGGATGGCAGACTGGATACAACCAATTTTTTCATAACTTACGCCAATTACCTGTTTGCTACTAATTAATTTCAATAACTACAACACTGTTTACAAGTATTGGAAACTACAAAAGCTACATCACTTACGAAACAAAGAATTTCTGTAGCCAGCGGAAATGAAACGAAATTAAAAGGAAATTCAATCAACGAACACTCCTCATTGAGGGTAATTCAGACCGTGAAAGAACTGATTTTACTTCAGAACAATTCGAATTGATCGATGGAAAAACAATGAATGTTCACTTCGAATTGGTATCAATAGTAAGTGGCGCTGACCATTTCCTAATTACCGGACAGAATGGAAATACACTGATGGTTTCATTCCCTGGGTAGACCCTTTTATTTTTTAATTTAGAATTACTGAAATACGAGAAATTTTGGAGAATATTTAGATGCTTCCGTGTTCGACTGAATCTTCAATTTAAAAAGGTAATCAGGAATCCATACATTGAATCTTTCATACAACTTGGAACAAACATACCATGCAAGGCGGATGAATACGAAATAAACAGTGATGTCCACAGAATTTGCACGAATATTTCACAAGACAACTGGTGTCCTCCTAGTGCCAATCAGAAGCTACAGTCAATGCTTACGGAAAAATCTACATGGTACTACTCTATAATTGAGGTTGAGAAACCATTCCATCGCTCTATCCAAAAAACAAAACCGAAAACCAGCGATCTTTCGTGCTACATTTAAGAAAACATATTTCATTACAGCAGATTTTGCAACTTGTGCCCATCACTGAAGTCAAATGATGAAAATACTGAAAGCTATATTACGAATGAAGAAACCGATGAATGTGATTCAGCGAAGTTATTGAGAACTTTTAGCTTCAAAGTACCATTTTTAAATAGATACTTATTAGACACACGCATCGAAATATGACTGTCACAACAATATTCCATTTCAGATTTGTACACCACCACTTCAACAGCTTCGAGGAAAAGATGAACTTAATGGAAAATTAGAGGAGTATTGGAGCTACTTAAAACAGGTTTGCACTGCAAGCTTTAGCTAAATCGCATTATATTACAGATTTTCGAAATTACGTCATGACAAAGAATGCTTATAAAAAAATTCTGACATTCCGTTGCTCAGTAATAAACCTGCCGTGACAGGATCAAAGTTGACTACCGTAATGGACAGCTTATCTATTATTCCTTATTTCTATAACGTCCTTGTTTAAATTGCGCCTCCAAATTTCTAACAAAAAAAAAACTGATCTAACAACGTAAGGAATAGATACAATTATATGCTTTATCAAGGGTGTAATCACAGCAGTAGTCCATATTCTGGACCGCCCCAATTTAGAAGAAACTAGACTGAAACACTGTGAACGCTTATGCATGATTCACGAAAATCGTCCCACCATATCTGAATCATACCAGAAAACTTTACTGCGGTCTATTCAAACCTTCTGTGTTCCAAACGATTCTTACGCTGCTTGCATCTACCACACAATGAAATTCAATGTTATCGACAACTAATCGTAAACTTCATAAATAAACGACAAGTATTATGTGTTCAGTTTCCATCAAATAAGAGAAAAAACATCACTCGACTGCACAAACAACATCTCACATAGTTGGCATACCACTTTCAGTACAGTCAACTTATTTCATTTCACACATTACCCTTGCATAACTATATTAACATTACCTTACCATTAAAAGTACAAGAGCAGATATATTAATATATATAAGAATTGCGTGTGTACTGAGGAATACAGAATTTTCCAATCCCAACAGCATAATTATAACAAATCATCAATCTCTCCAAGATATTCACAAACATCATCAAAACTCATGATTACGATCTCTTCCGTAGAGATCAATCTGGCAATAACCGTATGTTTTTTCTTATCTCTAGTTTCCATCACAGCAATGCTCCCACGATAAGGACCATTTACAATCATCAGTCGTCCACCCTTTGCTTTTGGTATAACTGTTTCTAGCCAGCATTCATTGATTTCTAAAATCACAAAAACACCATTAATACTCAAAGATATATGTAAAATATTAGCAATTCAAACATACTGTTGAAGAATATAAGACAATTATTTACTAACGATAATATGTATTCCCATCGCAGTCTTCCACGATGCAATTCTCACGATCTGAGGCATCCACAATCCGAACTTTCTTTTTATACAGTTTTCCATCCTAAAAATAGAACTGACATGAACTTAAGACAAAAAAACTTGGAATGAAAATAAACAAATGTATGGAAATGTCTAATGGACAGGAGATCATAAAATTAATAATACATGAAAATGTATATCTTTTCGATTCTCAGAAATTCGATACGATCTAAAGAGGGGAAACACAAAAATAAAGATCGAAATCATGATAAATCAAACCTTGAATTTTTCGTTGATGAATCTCACTTTTAATTCTGGTTGTGCCCACATTTCTTGCTTAGACACATGATTAATAGTTTCACATTTTTTATTTTTGTGATCTTTCTTCAGCAACATACTCATTTCACATTCTTCTCTTCTGACGTTATCTTTGAAATGCTTGACACCGCTATGAGGATTATGCCCTTAAAGTGATAACAGTGGTACAAGACTTAATATAAATACAAAAAATAATCTCGTAGATGCACACAAAATTAATGATTTGGAGCTATTGACATTCAAAGAAAAGGACAAGAAAGCTTGACTGCTTGGTACCAAAAATACTATGGTCAGTGTGAATTCAGGTTACTCGCATTTCTGTTGACGTTTACAAGGGGAAGAATTATATAAACTGCACTACACTCCCAAATCATTTAATTTGATCTGGCGCCTAATAAGTCAGACAATTAGATTCGACATTAGAACGTTTATAGATTATATAATGTTTGAAAGAAAATTTAGAATTGTATTCATAAAATAAAATCTGATAGTAATCAACATTTGATTCAACTCAGCCAATTTTTAGCAGCAGACGCGATGTACAACGTTCGTAACGAGAGACACTACGCTACTTTTACTATGTATTCTCCTACAACACATATAATACAGAAAGTGATGTAATCCTTCTCAAATATTAAAAATAAGCTTACTAAAATTTTTAGTTTCTCTCTCATATTCTTTACTATTGACCACAAATAGTGCATACTGACTAACGCGAACGTTCTTGCCATTCAAATCCAGCTGGACGATAACGCTTGCGTTGTCTTCATCGAAACTCGCTACTTTACCATACAAGTTCCTAAACATTTCAGTTCATTATTTTTAAAAAAGTTAGATTTATGAGGCTATCATGAATATACAATGAACAAGTTATGGGCAATTCCTGATCCCAAATTGATCTGACTGCGTCAAAAATTTTGAAAGTGATTTATTTCAGAGGATACGTACTTTCTGCCAGTCGAAACAAATACTCGAACTACACTAAAACGATATTAATGTGTAAAAAATATAAACATATATCAAGTTTACATTATTATACCAGCAACTACCTATAGATTCCTTTCGTGATCTTCACAAATGAAGAATTCTTAAGAACATTTGATTTTTTTGCACTTGAATTTTTGTCAATCTGTTTTGTCATCGAAACTTCCATACCCAGTCCAATTCCTTTTGGTCTATTGTGTGATGTTCGTAGAGGAACTACCCTAAAAGGTAAAAGTCGAAATTATGATAAGATAAACGATACGGCACGAAAGATGCTTGTTGAAGCAATCATGCACGGTAAAATATAAAGGATTAATTCCACATACAATTATGCTGGGATCAAAAACCTTGCTTTTACTAACGAAAGTTAACTAACCGTTTATTGGTTTTCCCGATGCCTTCGCCTTCGCGCCAACCACAGCCTCTCAATAAAGCAAGACCAAACATTTCAATTGGTACAGAATCATAATCAGCATCTACACTGCTGCCAGTTTTGTTTTTCAAACCATCCAATGTGTCCTTATTCTGAAAAAAAAATGTAAAATCATAACCAAGTTATGAAAAAAGGAAAAGTCACCTCTTGAATCGATGATGGTGTATCTTCCATGGCTGATCGTAACTGGGCCAACTCTTCTTCATCAAGTTTGCCTTCGTTTTTCAGTTGCAATAAACGCTCAAATCTCCAACTCCTTTCCATCACCATAGGTATGACGAAATTATTTTTCGATTTACTGCTTTCTTCCAGACTAAGATAAAAAAGATTAACTAACATCTTTATTTGACACATTCGCAAAATAATGTTAACAAAGAAAACGAGTTAAGAAGATAGAGTAACTGCTCAGAGTTTTTAGTAGTCGGTCGATACTATTCTTAATAAAGAAACATTAATGATTATTTTTATGGAATCTATATAATTCAAGTCAACGTACTGAAATGTTTGTCCATCTACTACAGTCATACGATGGTGACGATTATTTTCATTTACATCTTCAATGTCATCATCATCTTCAATATCAAAACCCCCACGCTTTCTTCTTTCACATAGTTCAGAATTGGATAATGGTAGCAAATTATTTTGATTACTAGATAACTTGATTTTAATATACTGCTTGGTCTCTGGTGGCTTCTGAAGTAACATATTGTCCGGAGTTTCTTGCATGCTGCTTGAACAATGATGTGCTGATGTAGAAGCCATTGATTACCCTTCTTCCTGAAAAATTCAAGTCATCAGATAAAGTTTCTGAATTTTACTGTGGAAAACTTGCATAACTACAAACTTTCTATTAGAAAGAAAGTGAAAATTTTCGTATTTTTCTACATATTATATGGAATGAAAAGAAATAATCTCATTCATATGGAAGATAAAGTGTTCACATCAAAAATCATCGGAAATGTTCAGATGACTTTATAAAGAGACACTAGACACACGCAAATACATACACAAATACAGAATTAACAGGCATTGTAGATTTACGAAGGCATCAAATAAATGGTCAACTATATCGACTTCCTACATCCGTAACAACGGATAAAGAGTCGTACAGGTACGCAACAAGATAACTTTTTTCAGACGTAAAGAACTCTTTTTACTATTCTAGCACCTACCAGGAAGTTTTTCTACATAGTCACAGAAACCGAAAATGAACAATTTCCATAGTCATACTTTTCCACAATGGTATGTCAGTCAGCTAAATTGCCCAGGCAAAAGGTGATACAACCTGTACGTCTCAATCCTTATTAAAGTTTGTAAGTAATAAAAGAGATAGTACCGATATGCATAAAAATGAGACTGATACATTTTGTTGTAATGAACAATTTTTTACACAATACGGTTGGTATAAGACTAATTTTCTAGAATCATAACAAAAATACAAAGTGACTTCTAGTTTCCAAACTAATTAATTCTCAAAAATATCCAGCCTTACGAGAAAGAAATAAGATATATTTCAAATGCACTCTCCTCCTTAACACACCATTCATCTCTCTCAAACTTTTCAATGTCACTTTTTAGAGCTGTGCACGGCCGATTGGTTTTTTGCGGACGGCATTGTGTATTATGACTAGATTGATTTTATTCTGAATGCTTTGGAGGCTTGTAATATTTCTATCGTAGTAATTCACATACTCACTCAATTCTGTCAGTATATAAGCTCCACTATCGCGTCTGTATTGCATATGTACCATTTTTGCCGTTGGTAGACTGTACAGTATGTATCACTGATGCTTTTTTTGGGTACGGTAATCTGTCTATTTTAGACTAACTCATTTGTAAGCTGCAGGACTAAAACCCTTCGACATGCCCAAAAATAAAGGAAAAGGTGGGAAAAATCGTCGGAGGGGTAAGAATGAGAATGATATTATGAAGCGAGAATTAATATATAAAGAACCAGGACAAGGTGAGTGAGTACTTGGCTCATTAATTTGCTTTAATTTAATAATTAGGATTGTAAATGATGGATGCCGATTTTAGTGTAATTAATCAAATAGCTAAGAAATGAAGTAAGAAACCAATTGTATTTTCCACGGTTCCATCCTTGTATATTTGAATGATTCTAATACGGAATTGGAACAGATGTGTTTGGTGGTTTTTACTAATGAAAGCTTTTATTTAATGTAAAAAATGATATGAAGGGAAGTTTCGACTGCAGGTTTCTATGCTGATTGTGAACCATTACGACACTTCAAAACCAAGTTCTTGAATCTCGTGATTATATTAGCTCTTATTACTTACCTGATTCATCTATGATGCAGGATTATAAATCAAGGCAAATTTAATGAGGAAAAAATTGGAATTTGCTTTCTACTTGTAATGTATATTAAAATGTGGTTTCTATGAAGATATGTAATTTTATCGATTGCTCAACATTAAGATAAGGTTGAAAGTTGAAAAGTACTTTGATTTCATCCGCTATAACTTTTAATGATGTACTTTGTAGAATATGCACAGGTAATAAAAATGCTTGGGAATGGCAGGCTGAATGCAAATTGTTTTGATGGAAAACCACGATTGTGCCATATTCGAGGAAAGCTGCGTAAGAAAGTCTGGATCAACACCGGTGATATTATACTCATTGGTCTTAGAGATTATCAGGATGACAAAGTAATTTATTTTCAACCATTTTTTTTGGTGATTGGTTTCATTTGACATTTTTTCCTGTATAGAAAGGAACTAGTAAAGAGTTGTATCTCCGTCGTTTTTAATTTTTCCTGTGCTAATTAAAATTGTTAATCATTTGAAATTTAAGAAAATGTAAGCTAAATATTGAAGGCTGATGTTATCTTGAAATATAACCCAGATGAAGCAAGGAATTTAAAAGCATGTGGACAGCTACCTGAAAATGCGAAGCTCAATGAAGGTGGAGATGATCTTGATGAGGGAGGAGTAGAATTCGGTTTGTTATTTTGTTTCAATTAAAATTTTATTTTTGGTCCAACTCTTTCCAATTTTTTTGCAATTTTAGCAGACACTGGCGCGTTATCCAACGAAGAAAATGATGGATCTGGTATTGAAGATTTCCCCTCAGTAGAGTCTAATTCGGAGGAAGAGGATGAAGAAGAAGAAAGTGAAGATAGTGATGATGAATATATCTCAGAAGAGCATCTGGTAAGAACTTATATCAAACCAGGAGCCAGAGATCGTCCGCAGAGAAAGAATAAGTGGTAATAAAGGCTGTGGAATGTCTTTGCTGATTGTAAAACCTCATTTCTTTCATCTTACGCAGTTTTGGAATCAAGTCTAAAGTTGCAGTTGAATGATATTTGAATTTATGTTGTTGTGAACTCGCTTCAAGGGTTTATCTTTATCCCTCAGAAGGATTCCTAAAATTCAGTTTTGTATGCTTTGTCACTATATAAAAGCAACTTAATTGCTTATCTAATTTAAACTTCAACTTGGGTGTAATGTGTTTTGAAGCCCCATCTTATAATTCCAGATTAAGAGTGTTTGATTCTTGGACACAGCTGAAAAAGCTGCAAGTGCATATCCCATTTGTTTACGTGATGACGCAATCACGAAAATCACTCTTCTATTAGGAAGTTGTATTCCTTGTCTTTATTAAATAGATAGTACACTGCTATAACGTTTTTACTTATTGTAAAGATGTCAAACAAACTCTGTAGAAGACGATCATACATGTGTTTACCTTGAAAATATTTGTAGTTTCTTCAATAAATTAGTAGATGTTCTAGCTACTTTTTATAGTATCGGGTAATATTAAAAAAAGCATTTAATGCGTGTGGTATAATCTCTAAAATTTCATCAAGTGTTTAGAAATAGTCTACGTCTTAAAAATGAATGACAAAAATACCGAAGATGATCGAGTCTTTATTACTAAGTAGTTATGGACGTGTTTAAAGATTACTTTTTAAAAGATAAATAAAAACTTTTACTTGATCGCCTCTTTATAAGATCAGATTTCAAAGGTGATGACTAGAAAATAGCCTATAGACACTCTGCACTTCTGAGTTGCAAACATAACTTCTTATCTTGTGAATTTTAACATTTGGAATCAGAAGATCTATAGGAAGTAAGTAGTAATTTCATTTAGAGTCATCGAAATTTGTAAGTGCACATTTCTCAGAAGGTATATTCTGCCTGAGCAAAACTAAACGGTCATCGTAATATGCAATACAGAATGAAGATGTAGTCTGGCAGTCTGTAGTGTAAATGAAATTACTATTTACTTGCTATAAATTAGTTCGAGGTATCGTTAAATCATTGCACGAAGTTTTTACGTCTCAAATGCGAAATTCAGTCATATCCAATAGTTTTGTGACGTACTCTTTCATGACTCGTAAAAAATAGTAGCAAAAACGTTCGCACAAATATCATGTAACTACCGAATTTGAAGACCGGATTTCATCTCTAACTGCATGCATGAATTTATAGTTATAGGGAACATTACAGTTCACTAAATCAGATAGAGTCACTAGTAAATTACGATGCGTGGACTTCTCACCGGTTGCTTTGACAAATTTGCTTGAAGTTTTGCCGACAAAGTAGGCTGCATTTTGCGACCTCGTCTTAGGTCAGGTGATACTTTCTGCAAAATCCTTGTCTTCCACCGCTCTTTCTTCACCATGACGATTTACTGATACCATCACAGTAACTATGGTAAATGTGATTATAATCATGAACTTCGACACTGAGCAACATGAAATGATAGAAAGTTTAGTTGGATTGCGTTCAAATTTCAAGAGGAAGCATGAAAGCAGCCAAGTGAAAAACTGCATTTCATCAGTTATGGAAGTAATTATAGGTATTGGTTGTTTCAAATAGGCCGAAATGATCTTAAACATCAGGCAGTACACAATTAATCAGTGCTCACCAGCTGCAAGAAAAATCTCGATAAATAGATCCAATTAATAACGTAAATTAGCAAGTTATTCGTTGGACCTGTTTATTAAAAGGAAATGGTCCTCTTACATGTTGAACAAATTCAAACAAGACAGTGTAAGCGGCGTATTAGTGAACAGAAAACAGATTAATTTTCTAATTCAAGTATATTTATTGCTTTACATACTATTACAATATTCTCTGTGCATCACTGCTTTAATCAAGTAAAAGTTCTTATTTTTTCACTCAAAAAGTAGTAAGTATGTTGAAAGTTGCAAAACCGATGAGTTCACGAACAACTAGTAACGAAGGAAATATTTTTGGAAGAGATGAAATAAAATCAAAGAATATGAAAGAAAAAGCTACGATGAAAGAGAAGAAGACCAGAACTGCTAACCACGTGAACCCATAGAAATTAGGAAGCCGGGAAAGAAATAAAAATCTCAGATTTGAAGAAAATGCAAAGAATTTTTGTGAGTGTCCTCCTGTAATTGCTCGACGGAAATTTTCTTCATGTTAGCAAATGCCAAAAGGAATCTAGAGATTTAGCTCACAGTATGGAGATACTTCGATTTTTGTTGCAGGCGAAAAACAGATGACAAATGTGAAAAACAAGGATATGAGAAAACACTCAGTTAGTGTACCGGAACCAGCAGAATTGCGGGGCGAGAGTGTCGGAACATTCAACGCGAGAATCAAAAAGATTAACCTTCAACATATGGTTATGTATATATATATATATAGATATTGACTTCTCGTCCTTACCGAGATGCTGAGCAATTGGCTCTGAGCGGCTGTGTTCAACGCACATAAAATGGAGGCTAAAAGGAAAAAATCCGCATCTGGAACCATAAATGAAAACAATGCAAAAACAGATGCGATT
>UYYF01004466.1:0-28421 GCA_900618365.1 Thelazia callipaeda
TATATATATATATATATATATATATATATATATATATATATATGTTGAAAAAACTTATATTTATTTGCCAACAAAGAAACTATGATCTCTTTTCTTACATTTGCATTTTTTTTTGCGCCAATTTTTTCAACTCATTTCTTACTTATTTGGTTTGCTGATAAATATGACATTGGTCATTAGGTGCTTGCTTATGCAATGCATATACAACGACTGAACAATCACACTAAAAAATTATCATTAATTGGTAGTAAAATAGTAATTAAAACCGAAATCATAATAGCGCTTATAGTGTAAGTATAATCATAAGGCATTAATACTATTGATAAAAATAAATAAGCCAAACTTCAGTAATTATCATTTACAAACAATCACTATGCTAAACAATAGAAAAATTTCTTTTCACTTGGTTATTATTGTTCATTATTTGTTAATTACTTATCATTATGCAACATTTAAAAGATATAATAAGGAAAATTAGAAAAATACTTTATAAAAGTAATATTCAGCAGTTAAAATTATCAACATCACTATTCATCTATTCATGATGACCGTTTCACATAAACATTAATTATCACTTCATAAGTATGAAGCAAATAACAATTAAGGGACGGTTCACTTTCCCTCCACTGCTTTAATTTTTTTTACAACTGCAAAATAAAACATAAATCTTTTTTGACCCGAAAATTTTTAATATTTTGTTTTATTTTACTAATTTACTCAGTATTATATTAATTCATTCGCAGCACTAAAACTTTCAAAAGTTTATTCAACTCAAACAAATTCATCTTTGAGCAAACACTTCACAGCCGATTCACATATTTTGAATTTTATGATAAACTTGCAATTTTGGAAAAAAACTTACTTCACATTAAGTTATCATATATAAGTAAAGACTTGTTTGATAAATAATAATGATAATTGATGCACAGATGCCATGCATAATTTTGATGTATTCACATCATATAGTCAGATAGTTGAAAAAATAGTAATCTTTTTATTATCGAAATTGAAATCAAAAATTTAATTGATTTAAGTTGAAATTTCATTTTTTTTAATATTCAAATACTGCTCGCTTTTTTCCTTCACATACGATTTTTTTTTTCAGGAAATAACAGTCACACAAGAATCAAAGATGAAAAAAATAATAATTTTGTAATTAAATACAAAAATTTCTTTTTTCTAACTCTAAACTAATTATGTCATTAAAAAAAGAATCTGAATAAATTTTTAATCCTGCAAAAAAAATTTTTTTGAATGGATGCATTGTACTGGTTATAGCACTTTTCACATGAATCAATTTTGCATAAAAAGTTGCATAAAACAAACGAAGTACTTTTTTAGTAGTTTGTATTTTTTGACACGCATTTAATTGAAAGTCATTTTTAATCCTGCAAATTTCTTCAACTATTTTTGAAATTCTAGTTTAATTTTATTTGAGTTGAATAACCTTTCATTTAAAAGTCGATTATTATTTTTGTGTGACTTTGCATTCTTCTCTTAAGATTAAACTAGAATTCCGCAATATTCATATAATTGCTCAATGTTTTTCTTGATGACAAATTTAATTGTTTTCATGAAGAAAATATTTTAATAAGAAATGCGTGTAATTTTTTAGTTGAAAAAATTTTGAATTAATAACATTAACGATTTTGAAATTTAAAAAATTGTATTACTTTTTTGAGAATAATTGAGAAGCTTCAGATAAAAAAGAAGGAAAAAAACTAAGCATCTGATGCTTATAAAACATTTCTAATAAGCTTTCATTTTGTTATAAGATCCTTATGGATAAAGGGCTTACAATGAATGTAAATCCATGCACTTAGTTGCTTATTTTAGTTTTCAAAACCTTAAGACTCTCAATATATATAAATATATATATGTATAGTTAATTGTTCATTTATTCATTATTAATGACAAAATTTAGAATTTGTTCATTTATTTATAATTATATATTTCTTAAGGGAGTTGAATAAATGACAAATTTAGAATAATTAGCATGTTAGAAAATAACGAGCAAAAGTATGTAGTACTTTGAAAATATCAGTTTATGCTAATTAGTTTACTATTACAATGCATGCAATAAGTTTTTGATTCAATTTTACAGGTAACTTTTGTACTTGCGATCAGATATAAAAAATAATAATCATATCGATGGTGTCAGCATCATTTTGAAGTAAATTTAAACACAAAATTATTTTTTGAAAGTTAAAAAATATTACATACCTGCAGTAATATCCTTCTTGTATACTGTCATCGGGTTGTAAAAAAGAACTTGCTTAACTAAATAAGTAAACAAATTATAGTAAATGATACCTACTGACTTTACTATATTAAAAATAAAGTAATTGATTGGTTTACTAATCTTTTCACTTTTTATTTTTCAATTTCTATCTCTCACTTTCAAATTTTTCAATCAAACAAATAGTTTAACAGCGACATTATTTATCGTCAATGAAAGTTTTGTGTTCAATATTTGCACTAGCGACCAATTGCCTTCAAAGTGTCACACAATAGTTAGTTAGTTACTCTTCAAATATCAATGAAATTTTGGTATTTTTATGCTACTTTTTATTGCGTTCTTGACAGTAAAAATGCTTCCTATTTATCATCAGCACATGGATTTCCAAGATCAGATTTATGGATTAACACAACTTATCAAGCTGAAGATCTTGGAATTCATTATCAAAGCTTACCTCAATGTAAGGCATGGAATCTGTGGTGGGATTTGCAGGTAAGTTTTTACTTCATAAATACTATTATTAATATTTTGTCAGTATAGTTTGAATGAGGCCACTTTACTGATTTTACTGTTATATATTTTTACATATAAAAAAGTAATAGAGTTAATTTAGTAATTTTCATGTTTCACGTATAATCCCATTAACTACCAATAAATTTTAGGTTTAAAAATAACTTATTCATATGCAAAATGCTGACATAACATTACTAAAAAATTTTTCGTTTTAATTTTTCAAAAATACCAAAGAATATAGTTTTTGCAATAAATATCTTTCACAGATAATTGAAAAGAATTTCCTCTAATAACAGTAAAGATTTTTATTAAAACTGCTAAAAAAAGTATTTAAATTAAAAGTGAATAAAATTAATTAGCATGGTAAAGTAACACCAACGAATGAGATCATTGATCTGTTATCATCACGAAAAAATGTGGTATCACTGAATAGTGTGATGCAGTTAGTCAAATTCAATTTACCAAAACATCTTATCACTAAATATAAGGCAAAGTTTTTAAATTCTATTCTTTAAATATTAAAGTGCTACTGCAGTTTTATGCATGTTTAGGAATAAAAACAACAACACATGATGTGTATTAAATCGAAAAAATAGTTGCAGAATATTTAGATATCATAATATGAAAAAAATTTTAATTTATTTAAATCAAATCATCATTATAACAAATTATAATTAGAATTAACTTTCAAGAATTATGCATTAAAAATTTTTTAATTTATTTAAAGTTATAGAAAAATAAATAATGTTTATAATTATAAGAGTATATTAATTCTTGAGCATTTGATATCTGAAATCCATTTAAATGCAAGTGCAATAATTGAAAATGAATTGAAGATTGTGCATATTAACTTCAAACAAGTATGCAAGAATTACACTCGTTATTTGATGATTGATTCTCTGTCCAAAGCTCAGTAAGTTATTTAGTTTTTTGCGTTTTTTTTAAACGTTTAATTTTATTTATTTGATAATTATGAATTAAATCTTGAAAGTTTGCTAAGCCAAATAAACAAATAAAGTACTCATTTTTGGTAGTTTGATTGAATTTGTAATGGATAAGTTAATGTTAATAGATGGCACTCTGCTCTTTCGCACTAATTTGTTTTTGAAGTAATTTTTTTTTTTACTATTTTTATGTACTTTTTACACGCATATAAACATGTATTTTCTTAAGTAAACAAATTAATGTTGAATCAAGCAAATTCTTGAAATTACAATGAGATTATATTGTGAAGGTTTTAATTATAACTAATTGATTTTATTGTCAAAAAATCAGAAAAAAATTTTGATATTTTCAGCCATTTTGGAATTAACTTGTCTAGAATATGTGATAGCTACAAGGCTGAACTTAAAATTTCTGAAAATGGAACAAATAATACAAAAGAAAAAAGAAAAAATGCTAAATCATTGACTAGGTATTTTATTTTTCAATTCAAAAAAATTTAAGAGCAATTTTGGACTGCACCAAAAGATAAGTTTTTTTATTTCTGTTCTACTTTATCCAAAATAACTCTTATGTGAAGAATATAAATTTGTATTACACAATTATTTGCGCAACTTTTTTAACATTCTTTCATTTCTGTATTATGAGTAGATATTCAAAATTTTTAGAAGGTTAAACAGGCAAATTTTATATATCACAATGCATTTCGCGCAACATTTTTCAGTTTGCATAACAATTTGAAATTTAATTCGAAAAAATCAGAGGGAAAAGATCCAAATATAGCATTTGTTACCAAGTACAAATCAGTTGATAATTTGCAACGGGTTGATGGTTCATTTTTGCTTCAATCTGGTAAACGCATTGTGAATCCAGAAGTGAAAATAGCTTATCAGGTAGAATAATGTGGAATAAATCATAATCTACACTTTTTAATTTCTTTATAATTTTTAGAGTTATTTATTTTATTAAAAATTAGTGTAATATGTTTTAGGTAGTCGTTGATTATGATGCAAAAGCTTCAAATGTCGTGTTTAGTGATCCGAAAATTGCACATTTCTTTGAACTTGGTGAATTAACAGAAATATTTCAACTTCACAAAGGAATAAAAATTGACTTGGAAAATGTTTGCACGTCGAAGGAAGATTTTGGTTTGGACTGAATGTTTTAGCTTCATAGTAATGTATACTGCTTATATGTACGTGTACGTGTACGTACATATTTCCTCATCGTTCATCTTTAATAAAATATTGCATTGAAATTTTTAAAAAATTGTTAAAAATTAGCATTTTTGTTTATTTATTTCACTCTTCTTTTATTGATCATTCGAAATAACTAACATTTTGTTAGTTATTTCATTAATTATTTTTATATTTTAAATATTATTTGAATATTTTTGAAACTAATTTTTTAGTTTCTAAGAATTCTGAAGAACAAACTGTGGTTGAACTAAAGGTAATATCATTTAAAAACTTACATAACTTTCACATTCAATTTTTTTTTATTTTTAGAGCATCAAAAATTTTTATACATAAAATTAGAAGTTAAAATTAGTAGTGTATTACATATCTTTATTAAATTATTATTTTGAAAACAGTTAAGCATATTTATTTTATAATAAAAAATTTTAGAAAAATAGAAAAATGAATCTAAACGAGAACAATACTACTTCAAAATTATTTTTGGAATATGGCATTCAGTTAAGTAATATTTTAACTCTATTTGATAATGAAGAACTTATCAAACAAACGCCTTATTCATCATCCAAACTTAAACCCATTTTGGATAGAAACCGCTATGATTCAAGGTTGATTTCATTGTCATTTGTGTTCTGTTGTCATATCACATTTCAAGTCTGACATGATTTTTCCCTAGTAACATATTTGTAAAAAAATTAAAATAAAATAACTGCTATCAATTAAAAAGATTTTTGCAGATCTCCACCGATCAATTGCAATGATAATTTCACGGAAGTATTTTTTGGAATATTTGTTCAGTCAATGTCAAATTTTCAACAAAGTTCAATGGCATGTTTGATGACAACCTTATTTTATTTTTGAAACTTGGCTTTTTAATTCTTTTTTGTTTTTGAGAATTTTTGAATATTCTACCATTTTGTTTTATTTAGTTAATTTATTCGATTTGTAATGTTTTGAAATGTAATTAAAGCTTTTGCTCAAGACAACTTTTTGATTTCAGTAACAGTCAATTCAAAATTAAATTTAATTTCTTTTTCAAAAAATTATTTAAATCAGGATTATGATATGGATTTATGGTTACGAATGACTTGGCGTGATTTACGTTTAGTTCACGAATTAGATCGACCAATTTTAATCAACGATGAAAACTTTCTCAAGTTAATACTAACATTCAGAAATAATTCTTAAAAAATATAGATAATTTTATTGTTAGATTCTTAATGTATCATCTTTGAAATTTATGCATTGTTTTTTTCCAATTAAATTTCATCAAGAATCAGCACTTTTAATCTTATACAAAATGGAACTGACTAAATGCATCGTTGTAATTTGCAGGAAAATTTGGCTTCCAGCGCCATTTTTTCAAAATGCTAAAGAAGCTAAATATCATCGAATGACACTGCTCAATTTTTGGATGTATATATTTCCTGGAGGCGAAGTTTTTCTAGAAACTCAGTATATGTTTTGAAAAATATACTATAATTTTTCTATTTTTTATTACTGATTATTGAATATCAGTTTTTTTACTTTACCGCGATATTTTTTTTTTGTAATCGTATGTATCAAGAATAGCTTGTCATTATTATATCTTTCAGTTTGTACTTAAAACTATCATGTAAACTTATCTTGTGCAAATATCCACATGACAATCAAGTATGTACATTGAAAATAAGTGATAGTAAGTAGTTTTATTTATTTAAATATTAATTGTAACTGATTAATTGTTCTTTATTTTTTCAAAATAATCATATTTTATGAGTTTTTAATTCAATGTGGGAAAGAATTATATTTTATTATGAATTGTTCTGTAATGCGATAATTTAAACAAAAAATGAATCGAAAAAATTTTTGATTACATATTTTTGGCTAAGAAACTTTTGTTCATAACGAATATCTTTTATTTAATCACCATTAAACCACATAAGAAATTTTTTCACGCAATATTTTAGTTGCATTAGACAGTAATTCTGTTCGGTATATTTGGTTTCCACGTTTGCGTGATGCAATTAGAATGAATGAGAAGTTGGAATTAGGAGAACTTTACATTCAACAATATCACACACAAAATTGTATTGGAAAACGTAAAACGGGTATTTTTTTTACGTTTAAAAAAATTCCAAGTCAAAAAATAACAACTAATTTTAACTTGTTAGCTCTTAATCTATGCACAACTTTGGTCATCACTTTACTAATTGTAATTTTATTAAATTAAAAATCTTTCTTTACTTTTAAAATAATGAATACTCTATCATAGTGTCAAAAGAAATTAATTGCAGGTGATTTTTCATGTCTAGAAGCTCAATGGAAGCTCAAGCGTCATCTGAGCTATCACTTTACTCGAACTTATATTCCAACCGCAATCTGTGTGTTATTCTCCTGGATTAGTGTTTGGCTACCAGAAGAATTTGTAACTGGTAGAATATTTAGCTCGTTGACGTTGTTTCTAACGTTAAGTACTGAAAATAGTGCTATGAAAGAAGTGTTACCAAAAGTTTCCTACATGAAGGTTTTTTTTTATTCAAGATCGGATTTAAAAAAATAAAATCAAATCTTAAATGACGTAATTCTTGATAAGATATCAATATTTTAAATTCCGTAAATTTTCAGCATGAAATCATCTTTACAATTTTACTTGATAAAATTTTCATTTTATCATTAATTATTGCAACCAAACTATAGGTAAAAAATAATATTCTCAACAAAATTAAGTCATTTTTTTCACAGGCAATTGATATATGGTTCGGTTTCACTGCAAGTTTTGTCTTTATCACAATGCTAGAGTCAATAGTTGTCATTTCTCTCGAATATAAATCTCGACAGTTGGTAAGTAATTATAAAGTTAGATATTTAATTTAATAATATTTGAGTTTATATTATATGAATAAAATTAAATTTTATACTTTATAATAAATGATTGTTTAATGCACTGCAATAATAATTCTTATCATTCTTTTTCGTCTGTATCATTTATTATGCACACTATTCATGACTGAAATAAAATAAAATTTTTCTTGATAATTTAATTCAAAAAAAAAAAGGAAAAAAGAAGTTATTGTCATTACACACTTGTGAATAATCGTTTTTAAATACTCACAATATAAGAAAAATAAATAATACTACATGTTGAAAAAAAATTGTAATACTACATATCTGTTCAGTATTGTTTACTCATTAACTCATTCATTTTAATATTAATAATTATAATTAGCAAAATGCAAAGTTCAAATTGCAAATTACAGCATAAGAAGGCTGAAAATCACTCAAATTTTATCTCTCATTATCATATTATGATTTTGCTAGCAAATTATTATCAAACAGTAGCTCGTCAGATTGATAAATATTCACGAACGTTATATCCGGCTATTTTTCTACTTTTTTTGATCATCTATTATTTTGTGATTATTGAAGGAGATGAAATGAAATGTATTCAGCAAAGTGGTAATAGTACACTGTGATTGCCAACTTATTATTATACATTTGTGAATTAACAATTTGCAAATATTTATATTAATTTATGTATTTATGAGTGTTTGCTCAAAAATTATGGCTTATTCAATATTTTTGTGAGTCAAATCAAATCATTTAAGCAATAATATTTTATCTGATGTTTTCTTCTCCTTGAAATCGAATAAATATGCGTGATATTAAAACGAACACTTTTTTTCTAACACAGAAAAACGCAGTAAATGATTTAAAAGTTGCATTTATTATTACTAACGAATTACTGATGTAAATACAAAAAATAAAATAAAGCCATAAATTAAATGTAAATCATAATTACACATATATGATAGCATCATTACTAGATCTAACACTTTATAAAAGATGATTCACAGATAGCTCAAGCAGTTCATGACTTATATTTGTGCAGACGAAAAATCTTCTTAACAAGCTGTGATAAAATGATATGAACTAAAAGTTTAAGCAACAATGAACAAGGTCGACGATCATACACATTATTTCATGAAGACAAAACAAATTTTTTCTATTAAAATGTAAGAAATAATTTATCAAAAATTTTTAAATGCATTTATAAAAAACAGCAATCTAAAAATATCTTTGCGCTCAGTAAGTATATGAAATACAAACGTGTGCATGAACGAAAAATGAATTAATGGAAATATAAAAATAATAAAAAAAGTATAATTTATCATAAGATTTTAAAGAATTGTTAAAAATATGCTAAATATGCAAAAGTTTCATTCAAAACGAATTATAAACATCGTAGTTGTTTGATGTTGTTTTTTTTTTTCACTAAAAAAATAATGAAGAATTGAAGTTTTTGTAAATGCTTTAGTCAATGGAAAAGTAAATTAGAATTAATTGTTGAAAGAATTCATTTATTCTCTTATCTTTTGTCTGTTTATTCAGTTTTAATACTATATATTATAATAAAGAATTTTTTATTATCCACAAAGATAAAGGTAGTGAATACCGATGACACGTTAATTCGTAATCAAACAGCAGTCCAGTTAGTGATGAATGACCCACAAAAATTATACAAATAGGGAATAGTTTGGTTCAAAAAATCAGCAATACTATAATGATTTTTTACTTGCAAAATTTTGATTCGCAATTTTATTTTCTCGATAATCAGTCATTATATTTGATCTATCATTGTATTATCATTACTATTTTTGATATGTTTTACAAAGTATATCAATTTGATTTTATAATTTTTGTGTTTACAATAATTTTTTTAAACTATACCAGATAAAAACTAAAAATTTTTTAAATTTATATTCAAAACTTTGGTCTTGGTATTTTTTTCTGTAAACGTTACTTCTACTATGTTATAAAACATTATAAAATTGTCAATTATGACATTTATGCAGCAAAATAATTCTTGCTGTGATACATAAATTCTGATCATTGTATGCAAAGTTTGAAAATAGTTATAATATGGTTTGCATCACTTGCAAAATTGTTTTTGAAAGATATACTATTATAAATAAAAACAAATTATAATTCGCAGCTTTTTCAAAATAAGATAAGTTCTGAAATAATTTAATTTCCACAGAACACAATTAGAGTTTACATTTTTGCAATTATTATTCAGCAATATTTTCATGAGCAATATGATTGCAAATTTGTAGCACCAAAAAAAAAAAAGAAACGAAGCCCCATAATGTTTTGAATTTTTGATGACCGATTTGTGCCAGAATTTATTTTTTCTGCTAAATATTTTCAAATATTTGTAAATAAAGCATTTTTATTGCCTTATATAATTTTTTTAATGCAGTGAAAATATAAGCTTTTTAGTGAAATAAAAAATTATTTAATTTGATTTCATACGTCATAAATTAAAATACTGGCAAAAATGAATAATTATCATAAATACTCGCATAATTGATATTGGCGCAAATTTTATCAGATAAATCAAAATGTTTTTAATAATTAATTGCACCTTTACCTGTTCAGAAAAAGTTCAGTTCTATAGAACATATTAGCTTTTTTTCATCCTTTTTTTAAAGATATTTTAAGTACAGACAGATTGATATGATGAAGAAAAGCTTCAGTACAATATTAGAATTAGTATAAAAGGCCATTTTTACTTTCTAAAATTATTTTTAAAATAAAACAATTTTTTAAGATCATATATACGAAGGAATTTTTTGTGTTTTTTACGACAGTTCGCTTTGTATTCATATGAGAGCAATTTTATTAATAAAACTATGAGAAGTATCAAAAGACATGACATTTATTATTAAAAAAGCAAATATCATTTATATCAAAACTTTTTTAGCATATTTATTTTTTCAAAATTGTTCGAAATATAATTTAGAAAGGATCTACTACAAGCTAGACATTGTGCTACATTAATATATTCTTCAGGCGATTTTTATAAAAAAGTTATTCATTAAAGTGTAATTATGCTATTTATTTCATACTTTTTAACTCTGTCATGACAGTTATAAACTAGTCTAGCACTTATAAACAATATCCTTTTTCTTATTTAATACTTTCTTTGTAATAATGACTTGATATTCTAGAAATAATTGAATATATGCATTTCATTTTCCTTCGTTATTTCACAAAGTAATGAATGATTCTAATCAAAAACTTTTCAAGAAAACACATGCAAAAGTTTTGGTATATTTTTTACTTTCATATTTTATTTTTCTTAATCATTTATGCATATCTTAATGATGTCGTGATGTTGACGTTTGTAGTAAATTTGGTATCAGAAATTAATGGTCATAAAAAAACAACTACAGAGCATCTGAATACGATTATATTGGGGAAGAAATCATGATTAAATTACTTTTACTAAATACTTGTCTGATTCATTCTAGTTTCAAGTTTTTAATTATTCTCTTTTTAAAAATGTTACTTGATCGAAACTTAGTCAAAAATTTGTGATTTATTGGAAAGTTTATTAATATATGAGTAATGAATATTAAATCACTGAAATAAACATTGTCCTAAATTTCATTTGCTATCAAAGTTTCAGGCTTAGGTCATACTCATTAAACAGTTTTACAAATTTTATAGTTTATATGATTTCTACAGATAGTAGAAAATAGTTTTTCAAAAACTAAATGTTTTATACTGCTATTATAGTTAACTACAATCATCGTTACAAATGATGACAATATTTTTTAATTTTTAAGTGAACAAAGCTAAAGAAAATCGAATACTAATTTGAAAACTGAGGATTTAAATAGAATAAAATAATGTTTAGTATGGTTCAATTTAGTTCAATGAAACTCATAACAACTACTTTTTCCGCTTAGTAATTTAATAGGGATTATTACTTCGAAGTACAAAATAAATGCAATATTTGTTGCTTTTTTCTTTTATGCATGAAATTTTGTCATATAATCTAGCATATTTCTTTGATTATTGTATTTTTATGTGTATTGGTGATTCAATGCTGAAAATATTTTTTGAATATGCAAAATAAACATAAAACTTTTAAAATAATAGAAAAGAAAGATCTATGCTTGTGCATAATTTTAGAATTGTGAATGCCACTAAATGCATTATTGTTGATTGAGTTTAAAAATGTTTTTGCTTTTTTTTTTTGCAAATAAATTTATAACTACACAAAACTACAAAAAAAAATCCAAGGTAAACATAGATTTTCATCAGATATGCAAAAGTTAAAGGTCATTTATTGAAAACTATTTTTTTATTTAATTTATTTTTCAGCATTTATGTGAAAATTGTTTTAAAAATTTAAGTAATTATCCGAAATTACATTTGTGCTTATTTTTTACAACTCTAAACCATTCATTTGTAAATTGTTGCACATTTTTATTGTCATTTTTTTGCTTTTTAATTAAACCAAAATCATGCATTATTTGAAGAATTATTACAAAATAAGACTACAATGTTTTAAATAAATGAATACTAAAGATCAATTTTTACGGAAACTCTCTGAAAAATTTGAAACAGAGTGGAGTCATTTGTTGTTGAAGTTACTTGTTGCACAGTGTGTGGGCTTAAGCCAAAATCCAAGCATCTTTTAAGCATATGCTTTAATTAACAATGTTTCAGGAAAAAAGAGAAGGAAATGATTAAACTAACCTTTGACCGATCTTCCACTAAAATGATCATCTTTTTTCTCCACCTTTTTCCACTACTCATTCACAATTTCATATATATGTTAAAGCTAAACTTTGCTATTTACATCAGAAAATCTCCAGCGATTTTTTTGATTAAAACTTAATCTGATTTCATGTTATATTTCTTTCAAGTGTTAATGGTTTTAAATTGCGCAAGTAATATGACGTTGTGTCATGAAATACAATCAGTCAAATGGATTTTATATATTTAACTTAAGAGTGTTTCGATTCTGAAGCATCAATAAATTCAGTATTATCAAAGATGAAAATGAAAACGATACATTTTTTGAAGATATTTTTACTCTCGCTGATTACTATTTATATTTGATATTTGAGAGAAATCATATAGTTTATTTTTCTACATTTAGAATAGAAATCAGTGATCTTTATTAATTTATGCTCTATTTTGTGCTTGTCACAAAAACTTAAATTAATTCACAATTAAATTGTTCACTCCTCACGTTTTTTACTTAGTGTTTTTTAATATATTAGTTTCTTCATTTATCTTACTTCATGAATTCTCAGTGTACTTTATCAACCTGAGTAAATTGTACTACAATCACTATTATTGTAAAAAAATTTAATGATTATGTAACGTTCGAAAGATTTTTTGCAGTTTCGTGTAAATTTTTTTCATATTTCATAAATTATGTAGTTAATTAATACGTTATTCCTTTATAGCAGAAACAAATGAAGCATATACTACCTATCGTACTACTAACAGTTGCTGCTGTGGTACTGTCAAACCCAGTACCTAAATCAGGTTAGATTCCAATTTAATCAAAGAAACTTTTACAATTTTCTACGTTAATTTGAACAAAGATTATGCACAAACTTTTGAAATCTTAAAAATTTACAGTATTTTTATGACTTATCAGATACTTCCATGATATTTTAAAAAATAACCATATTAACATGGTATACTTGCCAAAGTTTATGCATAAAATACAACACACTTAATCAAGATTAACTGAGTAACTCAAATTGTTTACTTTTTATCACTATCTAATGCACTTAATTCTGGAATAAAACTCATTGAAATTTTGTAAATTACTGTCGGTTAATTATCAATAATGTCAAAAATCTTAAAATTATATTTTCTACGCAAAAAAAGCCAGTAATATTTTCATAATTGCTCATTTCTGTTCATGTCTGAAAGCAATTTTATTTTAGATTTCAAAGAAAATAATGTATCATCAACTGTAGAGACAATAACTTCTTCTGATACGGTACTTATTATCAATATTTGCTCAGAGATTAAAATTTTTATTTGTAAAACAAATTAGAATTAAAAGCATATCGAAAAACGCTCAATGAAGGTCTGGAGATTGATTTTAAAAATTATTTAGAGCCGTCCTTGATCTGCAAATTATCCTAGATTCGTAGACAAAAGCAATGCTATTTTGCTTATTACTTTTACAAATCTTAATCATAAAATGTTAAATTCTTTAAACATTAAACTAGTATTAAACAATTAACTGTGTAATGCAAATTTATTAACTTATTTTTATTCGATTTCTTTTAATTCGAACGCGAGATTAGTAAAATGTTCATTAATTAATTGGTTGTGCAAATACCAAAATTAGTCAACTTTTACACTGAAATGTGTATATTATGATAAATAATGAGATGTGTAGAACTTGAGGATAAATATAAGCAACAATTTTACTCTTCCTATCATCAATTTAATTGAGGTGGAAAACAAGATATTGGAAAGTGAGACTGCCGAAAAAAATACAACTCACTTGGAGGCAGCAGAATTCAACAAAGAAGTTGTAGCAAGCCCTCAGAAAGATGAAGAATCAGAATCTGAAACGATAAAAGAGAATGTCAGTGAAGAAAAGCACTCAAATTCGTCATTAACAGAAGAATCTAACGATGAGAAACCAGTAAATATACATGATCCAGCAGTAGAAAAAAAGACTGAGACCACAATTTTATCAGATGTAAGCCAGTCACACGCTACATTCGAAGAAACCACATCCACACCTGATAAAGCAGAACATTTTAAGGCTGAAGCGAAAGTAGAAGAAAAATCCACCTCTGCACCAAAAGAAAAAGAAAAGACAGGTGATGAAGCAAAATCGGAACATTCTACTGAGAAACCAGAAGAACAATCTACTGATGAACCAAAGGTGGAGGAAAAATCTGTAAGTGCATCAAGAATAGAACAACCTATTGAGAAACCAGAAGAAAAACAATCTACTGATGCTCCAGAAGTAGAACGAAAAATTGCTGACACACCAAAATTAGAAGAGCAATCTTTTAAAAAATCAGAAGAAAAACAGTCTACCAATGCTTCAAAAAAAGAGCAAGAAGTTATCGATGCATCAAAAGTAAAAAAGCATTCTCTTGAAAATTTAGGAGGAAATCAATCCATTGATGCGGTAGAAGCAGAGAAAATAACTGTCAATGAATCGAAAAGAGAAGAGCAATCTAACGCAGTTTCAGAAGTTAAACAAATAACTGCTGGTGTATCAAACTTGGAAAAAGAACACAACGAGAAAGAAGAAAAACATTCTGCTGATCGAAACAATCTGGAAATAAAATCTAATGTAGAAGGACCAAAAATAGATGAACAATCTAAAGAATCACCAAAAGTAGAACTATTCACTGATGCACCAAAAATCGAAAACAAATCTATCGACACAGTGATAATACAAGAAAAACATTCCGCTGATCCATCAAGAATAGAAGAATTATCAACTGACACACCAGTAATACAAAACTTATCTACTAGTGAATTAGAAAAGAAGAAAGCAAATGTAACAGAAAATAAAAACGATTCAAATGATGAAAAGGAAATAATTCAGTCCTCTACTGCAACGACAAAAGCATTTGAAGGAATAACAGTAGAAGCAGAAGGAGGAGAAAAGACCGCTAGTGAAGCGTCAGAGTTGACGGAAACTACTACTAAGAGAGAAGAAGTGCCAGAAGAAGAGATTCAAACGCTCAAATCAGTTACTGCGACCAAGGAAACACAGGCAAATGCTGAGATACCGAAAAAGGAAGAAAAGCCGGAGACACCATTAGCAAAGTCAAGTAAGCTTGATTTATTAGTACTGTCACACATTAATATTCACCATCACTACGATTATTCATCCTTCATATTATTATCATTGTTACTGTCATTAACTGCTATCATGATCAATGGTTTTAGTCCTAGTGATATTCTATGAGCTCGGTAGAAATCAACATACAAAAATCAAGCGTTATTTTTTACACCACAATATAATCATAAATATATATATTGTGGTGTAGAAAATAACGCAAATCAATAGGTAGATCTAAGCTATTTAAATATATGTATAGTTTCTAATCAGCTTTTCATTTGCTCCTTTTTGAATACCAAATAATAACCACATAACACAGGTCAAGAAACTAATTACACCTTTTCTAGTCATCTGTCAATATGCTTAAATGAAATATATCAAATACTGCATAATGCAAGTCTCGTCTCATAGTACTATTTCTGGAGCAAAAGTCTTAGCATCTGATTTCAGAATATTAAAACCTCGTTTATTAATGCACATATGTGAACAAATTTCGTTAGTTTTTGAACTTTTGTATCTAAAATTTTGTCTAGTACATTTATATTCGTGACTTTACTATAATATAATGGCTAAAAGTAGCTTCGAAATTTCATATTATCAAAATCTGGAAAAATTTGTCTCAGTTTAATCATAAATATACAAATTATTTTCCAAATTTGCATTATCCTACATTTGTTTCAGTTTCTTGCAATCACAAAAAAATACAAATTAGTCTTTTACAGTTCAAAGTTTAAAATATTTTTATTATTTGTATGAAATCGAGCGGATACTTTAGTGAAACTCAAAAATTGAATATTTAGGGTGAAGTTGATCTGCAGTCAGGAGTGGCCTAACAGGACGATGTAGCAGAATCTTCAGTTGCTGAATTTTTTTCAATGTATCTGACATTCCGCTGAAATGAGTTATTTATTTAAATTTGATTCAGCACTCCTTATTAATTATTTATTCCAGTATCGATAAAAAATAAATCCTTGAACTACGCAATTAATTTCGTTTTCCAATTTCCATTCACGACATTTCAAGCATTTTTTAACTGTTTAAGGCATTTGACATATATTATCCAATTACAAATATCATCCTTTTAAAGCAATCAAAGGTTAAATTGCATGAAATAAGGATTCAAAACATATTTCTTTTTTTTAAATAAATAAAAAATTCCAGTTACTATTTCTTGACTAATCTCTTTAAACTGTAAGCTCCACGTTTTGCCTTAGCATAGCAGTCAAATATGGTTGCACTGGTATAAATTTAAGCGTCTTCAAAACGCGAATCTTCTAATAAATTTGGTGAAGAGACAGCATTTAGCAAAGATTAGAAATCAGCATTTTTCCTCACCCAAATACTCAAAGAATGCCTCAAAGGAATATTGTATTGCTTTGCTGTGAAAAATTACACTTTCTAGTCGACGATTTAATGGATTTTTTTTTTCATTTATTCTGTGAAATATAAAAGCTGCAAAATGAGCTCAAATGTCAGAATAATATTAAACTTGTCAGTATTACCAGACTGCAATAGTATCCATTTTATTGTTTCTTCAGTATTAAGTGACTGAGGTCTTGCCGTACTACAGCTGTTCTCATCTGATTCTATAAAATAATCAAAACTTTGGAAGCACACAATCAATCATTCTAAATTTACCCACACATTATGCTATTTGTAAGCAATGATATATATTCTAAAACTCATCTTCCAGAAATAAATTTCAATTTTACCAATATTCTTCATTTTTTCAAACTGCTAGTACAATGAAGAACAAGCAATACATAAGGTAATGATAAGATCATAATCAATCTGAATGTAAGAAAAAATATTACAACTTGAAGAATGAATGATTAGAAATTATATCACAGCTAGAAGAAGTAAGATGATGAGTAATTTATAATTTGTTAACAAACTGAAGCACGATCTCAATCAGTTCTAACTTTTATCACTCAAGAAATTACTACTCGTATAAGAATCCTTTAAATGCCTAACCATTTTTCTTACACTAAAGATAAATTTTGAAAATGACATGAACGCATTTCTAACAAGCCCTTTCAAATATAATTCCATTCGAATTCATTCTTTACAATATTTTTCTGCACCAAAAATGTGTAATAATAAACTATATAAGTTGTGCCGAATATGTCGCAGTTTTATTATAATTTTATTGAAAATCAGTTCAAGAAATATAAATAAAAGTGAGATATTAAAAGTTGCTGAATTCATTAAAAACAAATGGCTAAGAATAGCATTTTCATTCGAGAAATGATACGAAACAATTGCGAATTGAAGGCTATATTTAGTTCCATACGTAATTCATCAAGTACCATATCAATGCTTTTTTTTATCGAAAAAACTACGAGACGAAGAATATCTTTAGTTAGAATAAGAATAACTGAGTAGTGTATAATGAGCATGATTCAACAAAGACAAAATTGGATTTCTTTAATCAATTTTCAAACTTTGTGCTATTTATGAGGTGTAGTAGAGACGGCTAAATCAAAAATGCTTCAAATTGTCACCAAATTTTAAGCTTAAAGTGCTTGTTATTTTGCGCGATGATATCCACATCTTTAATCTACATTTTCCTCTGCATATAAGGAAACTACTGCAACCAGTTGATTTGATCATAAGAACGATGCAGAAGTGGTACAACTAACTGAACCTGAAATCCTAGAGAGGTTTTCAAAATAAGCTATAGCAAGTAATTACGATATGATGGCTTGAAATTAAACTCTGTAATCAATGTCAAAAGGCTACTGGGCACTGCCGTGTTAAAGCTCTGCTTGGCTACTATTTATTAGATAAATTTTTATAGTTATTCGGTTCATTTACTTCAAATACTAAAGCATGATGTATGAGGAGATGCTTCGATATAACTGCTAAACGCATATTTGAAGTATGCAAAAATTATCAAAAGAATAATGCTTTTCAAATTTGTTATTGAAACGTTAAAATTTGGCATTCATTGCAAGATCTTTTGAAGGACAAAGTCTCTTGCAATCAACTGAAAAGTAGCAGCAATTGCTACACACTCGTAAATACTTTATCCTTCTTAATTTTACAAGATATACTTACTATATCGGGAAAATATGCTAATTTTATCAGAAGACTAATTTCAGTTTTCAAGTGAAAAATTAATCCAAATACGGAGGAAATTTAAATCTAGCATCGTATTTTGTCTTATTTTTTTGACCAAGTGACTAAGAGAAAAGTACTGCATAATTTTAATTCATTACTGCATAATTAAAGAATCAAATGAAGTAAGACAGTCTAAACCCACTGTACTGTGTGCAACTAATATGCCATATACGACGCATTCGTTGTACATGAAAAGGCATTACTGCTAGTAATGATAAATTATAAGTTGTAGTTTGAGAAAAAAAACAAAAGAAGAAACAATATTAGATGTGAGAGAATTAGAAGTTAGTGGCAAGCAGAGATACTTTTTAGATGCATGAAAAATTGAGAATATAATGCTCAAATGAAGCCATAATGAAAGAGCGCTGAAAAGTATGAGTGCACAGAGATTGATAATGCTTAGAAAGAGTACAGTGATTGAAAATTAGTTGCAAATTGTGGCGTATGATAGTGAATCTCTATTTTTGCACACAGACCATATAAAAATGCTGTTAAATGTTGTTATTGCTAATTTCTTACTTGTTACGAAAAAAAGGTAATTACGCTATAATGTACTCTATGCGAGTGTTGTGTCAATTATTACTAAAAATAGGTCTAATTTCTTGGATTTAGAAGTAATTAGTTTTTATTTTGTAGTAAAATCAGATATGATAATTTAGCAAAGTGCTTATAAATAAACTGGAATATTCAAATTAACGGAATTCACGATGTAGAAATCCAAATACAACAGCGCTCTTTTCATCCACTGCATGTATTGTAGAATATTTTTTTAATTTCATAAAGCTAATTAATGCTTTAATTACATTCAATTTCAGCACATTTGTTTTCAATTTTCCACAATGTCTTCTCATTCTATTGAAGCGTTTACTGCGGTTAGTTTTACTCTCGTATTTTATTTTTGTTCATTGTGGGATGATTATTTTTGCCACTATTACTCTGTTTTTAATGACTCTGAAGATATTGGTCATAAAATCTTCAAATCTATCATTATAGCGTAACGAAGAATTACTCAGTAAGGTATATTATTTTAATTTTTTTTCATATTACATTATCATCATTTATGCATTTGAAGATTCTTAAATGTTTTCTGCTACGAAAACCTTAATGTTATCATTTATTCTTCACTTGCGTTGTCTTACACTAACAGATGTCAGGTCCAGCTAGGTACAACGGTTGTAAATGATTCAGCAAGGCACCATTCTCTCCAGTTTGTGCTTCATGTGTTGTATCAGTTTTTGTAGTTCCATATCTTAAATTATTTTATTCTGTGAATATCAGTTATCTGTAAGTTGTGAAAACTTTCTGTTATCATGTAAGTTGTAGTCATTTGAATTTAAAGCATCAACGAAGCGAAAAGATTGAAGTTTTTCGATTGGTGTTCTCCTGCGATCAATTGACTGGCTGATAGTTAATGTAGAGAACATATGATGACTAATTTATATTGTCAGTTTTATTGTCCTTATTTTGCTTATTGAATCAGTGCATTAATTTTTACAGCTGGAACAATTTCATGCAGTTTTGAAAAATGCTCTTGGATTATATTCTTCAGCTGATGAATTAGTCAAATATTGCTTGCCAGGTCAGACATTCAGAGAATTGATTGAAACTGTTTGGTATGGTGAATTAAATGCTGATCAAAAAAAGAAAGTTCAAGAGATTGTCTTCGATATTTGTCATCAGGTTCTAACAAATACCGCCGCAGCAGTAATTGCTTATGCAATCGAGAAAAAGCAAGTTTCTTCGCTAAGTAAGGAAAGATCATAATCTTGCATAATTATCTTTTTCAAAGTTAATAGTCGTGCATTAATATCAGCAAAAATATTCAGATAATTATTTAGAGTTTTCATAGTAAAACATAGAAATTTTGATGCCTGCATTTTTGAAAAGACCATTAGTCATCAAAGTGCTGAGACATTTTTGCCTCATTTTTCGTTACAGATTGTAATGACTTACTTTGCAGAAAAAACGTTGTCTTAAACACTGAGGGGTCATGGGTATTGTTTGAAAAGTGCAGTGGTGAAAAGCTGTCAAGAGTTATTTCTGACTGTCTTTTTCTTTTTCATGTAATATATGATGTCAGGTAATTTCTGGATTTTTATTTATTGACTAGTATTTTATAGTAGCGTGAAACTAAATATATACTAATCGTTGAATAGTTTAGTTTCTTAAATCATTTAAATTTTAGACACATTCCATCGTTGTTTTCGTTAATGGAAATAAGAGAATTTGAAGAAATTGGCGGTGCAGCTAGACAACTTCTGGAATTTTCGGGTGAGTAGCAAATATTTCTCATACTTGTGTTGTTAAATCTGTTCGTATTTGTGTTCCTCAACATATATATGTTAGCAGTTTTCTGTATTAGTGTAGCAAAGTTGCTAATAGCATTTCAGAATCAGAGAGTTTCAAAAAGCAGTTACCTACTTCAGTTCTGGAGTTTTATAGAAAGGTAGTGTTTTCAAGAAATTCCCTTTCTATTTTTCTGAATAATCCGTAAAGTGTTTCGTGCTCATTTATTATTGTGTTGTCATGTGTTCTAGTCTTACAAAAAATTTGAAGGAACTTTTCCATTTATTTGATTTATAGTTAGAAGAAGTCATATATGTCGAGGATTTCACTGTAGCCGCAGAGAGACTCTTCAAAAATATTTCTAACTGCAACTTTGATATATTTGAAATGCGTAAACTTTCTAAATACGAAATACGGGAAAAACTGGATTTTAACTTATTCAAGAAGTGATTTTAGTTTTTTTTTTTTTTTGATTTTCTATTCTTATATATAATCGGCATCATCAAAATATTCTTCGAAAACTCGTGAAAATGGGCAGTTAATCGACCACTGCCCAGTGGAACTTATTTTGTAACTATAGTTCTTCTAATTCTTAAAAAGTGGAGATTTTCAGAGCATGCAGTGTTTTCGCTACATTTAAGGATGTATTCGATGTCTGTGTTATAGGAGAATTCTTAAATGTTGTAAAACATATTGCATGTAATTGTAATAACCGGAATGATGTAATGGTGTATTTTGATCAAAAAGTGCAACGAGATGCAAATCTGAACAATCTCAAGAACTATTATCAGGTGATATAAGTTTCTGTGGTGCCTTGATTTTCACATTTTTAGAATCTAGTTGGTAAGATGATTAAGATATAATGTCAAATTTTGCTCGCAGCACAAAATGCGATGTATCAGAAGATATTATTTTTTTAGAATTTGCATAGGTAACTTTTCATATTATAATTTGATTTTTTTTCGTATTAAAATTTTATTTACAATTTTTAAAAGCATTAAACTTAGTAGTTACAAATTTCAGGACTATGACGTAGACGTGAGAAATCTCTTTGCTCGTCTTGAAGACCATATTCACTTTTTTAATGATGAAGTCATAATGAAGGAAACAGTTGATAAGGTTTTTACTTAAAAGTTTCTGTTAGGAAGTTTTGAATTATGAGGAATTATCATGTGAAATTTTTGTAATTTTGATTTGTTTTTGTTAAAAAATAAAACTGCGTGTATTTTTTCTTGCGATAATTCTTTTCGGAACTTTTTGCTGTTTCAGTGTGCATGGTTATTCATGATTTCACCAATTGAAACTTGGGTAACCCTTTTTATGCAATGTTTGGAAAACACTTTGATGGTGCCAAATTTAATCAGAGTAATAGATTTTAATTCTTCTTTCTTTATCTAATTCTTTATTACAAATCTTTATCTGAAATACATTTTCAATAAAGTATCTCATTTCTTTAAAGGTTTTGCGAAAGTTTCCAGAATACTGCAGATTGAGTCGAAAATCAACTTTTATGGAAGACTATTGTCCGGATCTTAAATCCCCCATTTTTGTGCTTGCTTTGAGGTAATCTAATAATCTGAATTTTCATCATGATAAATAATGAACATTATGTCGTACCGTTGTAAATGTTATCTTTTTAAATGTGATTGTTTATTGAATATGGGAAAAACTCACCATAATTTATTGGAATATTCAAGACACATTTTAACCAAACTGCGTTCATCTATGCAATCTGGAATGAGGCGTCGAAATTTCATTTATATTTGTGTGGCATTATGTCGTGAACGTCGCACTGTACTGAAAATTAACGGTAATGCACGAGGTATGCCCAGTACCTTATTTTACAGTGCTGAATCAGATTTACAGCATTATTGAATAAACATATTCCGTCTCTTTCATACTGTTTAATTGCTTTTCTTGAACTCAATTTTCTGATAAACCGACATTAGGAAATAGCTTATTTATAATTTTCTTTGCTAGTGTAATAGTATTGTATTACGTTTCAATGTGTTCTAGACCAAGAAGAAAAGAAATCCGTGAAGAATTCATCGTCACTCTTAGGAAAAGTCATTGACACTGCTCTTATTGATGGGTCTATAATTCTTAATCATCTCGTTTTTCCCGCTTTATCAGATGTGTTTTACCAAGACATTGCGATAGAAATTGCAAGAACATTGTTAGTTAGTCCTGGTCCGAAACGTTGCCCGATTATATGGAATTCCGAGGAAGGTAATCCTCATTTAAACTTAATCGTTTTGTAAAATGAGTTGTAAAGGAGTTGAATGGCTTATTTGAATGTTCTTCAGGTATAACACTAGCTGCTTTGAGTGGTAAAAATAAAAACGGTCTCGGCGTTTCTATACCTAAGCTAATTTTGGCAATGGTAACTATAATCAGTGAAAATCGGGACTATTATTACAAACTCGTCACTATCTGTTTAGATTGTCTGCAGTTATTGGGAAACCGACTCGAAGGCATCTTATAAAAATTCATTAAAATTTTCTACAAAGTTTTTTATTTTTTTATTCGTTAAAGTCGAAAGATGATATTATCACTATCAATAAGTATCACACTTTTGTGTAAAATTTGAGAAGATGGAGTGATTATCTCGGCAAACACGTTCAATAGTCTGCTGAATTGTATTAATAGCTCTTCATGGACTTACAGATATGCATTGACTACATGGTTTAGTGGCTGTCTTATTTCATACAAAAGAGAAGTATGTGCTTGTCAATTCTTTTTTTTAGCTTTACATTTTTGCCAAGATTAGTTCTGGTTGTTGATGATTTATGCCTTTATCTTTTAATAACATATGTAAAATACATTTCGTTGAAAATTTCAAATATTTGTTTTTCTCGTAAACGGGGAAAATATTTGCAATAAAGACATTTTGAATTTTAGATCCCTCCTCTTCTTTATAAAGCCCTAAAAAAAGAAAATAGAGAAAATATGACGATGATAATCGAATCCGAGAACACTGACGACGATACTTCTAATCGTCATCTTCTCCGAAATCTTTTTGATTTGGCAACTATTCAGTGTGATTTATCAATAAATATAATTAGAAGCGGTAATTTCTTTCTATAGTTCGAGGATCTGAAATTTAGGATATCCTATTAATGTTTTACACTTCAAAACGATTCTTATCACAAAGATGATGATTTGTGATTTTATATTTGATATTAGACAAAAACTACTTTTATCTATAAGTGATCTAGATATGTATTTTGTGGAAAGTACTTTCTCCTAATTGACATCGTATATATTAAGGGTTTTCATTATCAAGTATTGCTGGATGTGATATCTCGGGTGCATTTGTTGATGTTATTCGCTCTCACGATCAGCTTCCCAATGATCATATAGCTAACTTGGTAGAATTTATTAGGATATTAGTTGATCACCTCGATGTACCTCGTCATATAATGCCTGTACTTGCTGAGATTTCGCAGAGTTCATTTTATGGTTTGTCATTTTTTCATGTTTTGTAGCTGAATTTTGAAACAATATTCAGACTAACGTTTTTCATCCATCACTGCAGTTTTTTATTGCCCATGTCAGTTTTTCCGCCTAATTTTCGTGATAATTGTTAGTATTTAATTACGTAAGTTTTTAGTAGCATATTTTATATGATGAAATAAAATTTGTTTTAGGACTTCGGCTTATTGAGCCCTTATTATTAATTCAAGAAGCTACTCTTTGCGCAATATATTATGGAAAGGACAGTGATGACCTGGATGCGATTCCATTTTACGTGTTAGAATTAGAAAATCATGTAAGTGTGTAGGTGATTCCTTGTGCTAGCAATTTTTTTTGTTCGTAGGAATAGTCACACTTGTTTTTCATTAGAATGGGGCTTGATTTATTCTATAGTTGTATTCTATATAATTTCTGGAGCTACTAAAACTTGGTTATGTTTAATGCTCGTTTACTTTTGCTTTTTCTCTCTGTATGCTTTTTCTCTCTCGTTTACTTTTGCTTTTTCTCTATGTATCTATGTATTCACTTTTTCAGTAGAGTACTATTTTGTATTCAGATTGCTGTCAAGTTATTGAGACTGTTTTGCGAACTTGCAAAAGAACACATAGAAAAGGAAATGATTGATTTACGTAGAAGTTGTTTGGTAAATAAGGTCGTAATCAAGTGAGTAATTTATCCTTTTTATGCCACGTTCCGGTCTAATTCTGCGATAATCATTAAATTAGTGTCTAGATATAATAATAAAAATGGTAGTATTCAAGTTACCAAATTACACGCAGTGCTTCATGCCATGTGAGGGAAATACTAGCATTTATTAATTAGGCCTTTATTTTCGTTCCGTAACATTCCTTATTCTTTGTTTCAGTGTCATTCTCTTCTTTAAGTTTCTCCATAATTGCTGACAGGTGTAGGTTTTTAAAAATCATGTGAAAGAAATATTACACGGTAATTATTAAGAATACGTTTATAGGGACCCAGCAGTGATTCCCGACAATATGATTATTAATCGTAAAATACGCGTTGAAACACAATTAATATACCTTTATATTGCAGCGGTTGTTCTATCTAATCACATTTTTGAAGTTTGTTGTGGTATTTTTGTAAAAGTTTTGAGAAAAGTTCTGTATTAAGGTTTAAAGTAGAAACTACATTTTTCAAAACTCAAATACTTGTAATGTCATAATTATGTGATATAAAATTCCAGTTACCGTCTTATTTGAAAATATTACTGGTGCAATTAGCCAATTTTTATATGGGATTAGAAACAATGAAATCGGGTCTCGCTTTTGATGAAGTAATGGATGAGGCAAATGCGCTGAAGCAATTTCATGATCATGAGATGGTAAAGTTTTGTAGTTGTACCAAAATTTTCTAAATAAATGTGTTGAAAAGTCAGGTAAATTTGTTCCATTTTTTAAATAGTTTTGAAAAAGTAAACTTCTTGTATTATATAAGCACATTTTAGAATTTAGGCAGTGCAGTGAAAAGCAGTGTTGCGTGTTCCACAAAAGCGCTTCAGTTTGTGCAAGGAAATAATTCAGGTTTTTCGTTGTTTGTAGAAAAGTGACAAACGAGGAATAGTCTTTTATAATGCAAGTTTAGATCAGTTTTCATGAATTAACTTGCTTTAAGGCTTTCAAAAGAAATGCTTGAGGACATCTCACGAACTGAAAGTTTATGTCTATCTGTTGCGTACTAATTGTCCTTTATATGACATCCTTTCGTTCTTAATTTATATAGTTTAGCCAGTAATTAGGAATTATTTTTAGTTCAATTTTTTGCTGTTTTATATTTATGCATTGACATTGCTACCTTAAACATATTTGACATCACTAAATGTATAAGTTAGTATTGTTACTTTTGTCTCTAAATGTGGATGTAGAAAGATATTCTTATTGTATTATTAATTCGTGTAGTCTTCATAATCACAAGCTCTTGTAGACTTTACTCAGCAGCTGACATATTATGCTATTTTAGTGAAAATGATTGAACTTTACTGCTTTCAGATTATTTAATTTTTTTCTTCTCAATATCGGTGTATAAACCACTTGAATTAACTCATTCACACCTAACTACTATCATTTAATGTTTCACTTTGCTTTCTACTCTAATTTCAATTTATTTGAAAAGTTTGTTCGCATACATTTTTTAGAAGATGCTTTCAAGTAGTTTGTTTTAGCTTTAAAGCCTTTGTAGTAGCGAGAAAATCTCTTCAATAACCGAATTTTCTGAGTAGCATAATGATTTCAGTATTTCAGTGTGAAATGAACATTTTTGTTAACTTATTTTTAGGCCTTGAGACTGTAAACGCCGATCAATTTCAGCAGTCAGTCAAACATCTTTCAGGAACAACTTCCAAGAATGATGCGCTATTTTTGGTAGACATTATTATCCGTAAATAATTTGGAGATGGTTCCATGACACTGATTTCCGTTTTGTTTTTTATAGTTTTCTGCTTAATTCCTTTTTATTTTTAACTACTAATCAAATTTTAAAATATTTCTTGGTTACTTATTACTCAGTCTTTTGTACTATTTCATGCGTTTATCTATTACTTCATTTTTTTCAGGCCGTTACTGAAATGATCCGCGATCAAACAACGTCAGAAATAATAGTTAATCATTTGAATAGAAGTGGGAAATGCGGTAACGAAAATTTGGGTTTTAAATCAAGACATCGAGTTGTGCCATCATTATTAAAAACAAGTGATACATCATCAATCGTAGGAAATGATGTATCTAGGGGTCGAGGTGCAAAAAGACGTCGTTGTAGACCACGAAAATAGTGCATGATATTAGGTATATAAATTCTCTATATTAGTCGTGAAAAGACAGTTGCAGACTTCTTAACTTTTTATGTTTTACAATTCTAGATTTTTCTATCCGATTTCTTAATCAGTGGTTTATATTTTTTAGTAGCAGACTTAAACAAGTTGCATAGAAGAATGTAGATATGCACTTAAAGATATCATGAATGATATTATATTCAGGTAATAGTGATCGAAAGTAATTTAATCACTCCTGTGGTGACTGCCGTGAAGTAATTTTCAAAACTGTGGTCATTTGGAATTAAGGAACTTTGATTTTATAGAATCTCAATTAAGTGTTGTAATATAATAGTTGCCAAGATATTAATTGACAAGCACTCTTGTACTGTCGCATAATTTTGTTCAGATTTGTTCACAAGCATATACCTCTGTTGAATTTTAACAAGCAGTGACAACTTGTTAAAATGGTACACAAAAGTCTTACATCAAGTTTTAGTGGTAGGGCAAATATCAACTTGCAAGAAGGCTTTTCTTTAAACACGAAAAAATTGGATAGAAAATGAACATAACTTAATTTTGAAAAGATGAATGTGTTTGTGCACTACTCTAAGGCGCTGTGTCGCTTTTAAATATGATTGCTTTATTACTGTCTTAATGTGCGATAGTTCCCGTTACACAAATTTTTAAGGGATGTTTTGTATGAAGAAGAAATGTTCTCTGTTTAGTGGAGTGTTTGTTTTGTGTTTAAATCATTGTGGTGTAGGTTGCTAAATATTACCGAAATAAACATGTAAAAATTGAAATGATTGAACATCATTGTTAAGGGGTAAATATATAATTGGCTGATATTTTGAGTTAGGCTGACAACTGTACTGTTAACACAAGCTTCGTAGATACAGCTTGTTTTAATTGACTTACTCATCTATATTTTGTTACCAATAACTCAAAGTAATGGCATTCTTTCACGAAGCAATAAATGATTAGTTGTATATGGTTGGTGATTTCTATCATGAGTAAAGTCAGTAAATGAAGGATTTGGTGCGAAGTGCTTGATGTTTTAGAATGAATTTTACTATGGGATGAGAAGAAAAAATGCATGTATGCTTCATTCACCTATAATGTACTCATTATCTGCAAAACTGATTACGAAGCGTACCTACAATTTCTGTTATTATTTTGTAGTGATAAGTTTCATTACAAGATTTCCCTATTGAAGAGCGGGCGCAATACTGTACATTTTTTTTTTTTTTTTTT